>BLKR01005124.1:0-88469 GCA_011170035.1 Teleogryllus occipitalis | reverse complement strand
ATTTCAAACGTTGGAATTTTTTGGCGTCTTTCTACAACTACAAAATTGAAGACGGAGATTTTTCCTCTAAATGAAATTTGTTGTCAATAGATATATCTTTCATAACGGTCATGCCGTTTTTTTTTATTTTACTAGTTTTCCTGCAATAGTGCGTGCAATATTTGCAACTTAAAATAAAACAAAGAATATTTTCTCGAAAAGGCTCTAATTTTTTTCTTTAAATTATTTGTACGGTTAGTGCCAAACAAACCTTATACGATAACATAAGCGCCATATTGCTCTATTCTTTTGTTTTTTCAAAAATTACAAAAGTGTAATTTTTTTACTTGTCTCTCACGTCTGTAATACTTACTTTTGAGGCAATTTCTTCACAGTATTATATTTATGACTACATGTGCTTTAAATAATGTCAAATAAAAGTTCTCAGGAACATAACAAGTTTTCTGTAAAAATGAACTCAAAATCCGCATTTTTCAAGAAACGCTCAAACGCCATTATCTCAACAATTGCTCCAAATTTTTCTTCAAACTTTTGCAAGGGATCCATTTGTATACATTACTACATTTGTGAGTGGAGTGCTTGAAAGGACTTTAAATGAAGTTTTCGAAAACTCAATAGATTCTTGTGAAAAAGAGCTTCAAATCTTATATATATATATATATATATATATATATATATATACACACATATACATATACATATATATATCGCGGATATGTTTCAAACATGGCGGTACTCGAAGGACGAAATTAGTATGAGGCGCCAGGCAAATTCCTTAAGTGAGAAATCTGTTCGGAACCACGAAGAGTTCAGTCCTTCGACTTTTCCACCTTAGGTAAACAAAGACTTTCTCTCTTTTGTGACCTTCCTGAAGTCCATCGAAAGTCAGCCCTCACTGCTCTAGTTTTTAACCAATACTTTCGACGACCTCTATCACAAAGTTAAGTGGAAATCAACCACGTGCACGTTGAATATGGAACAATACGATACCACTTCCTTGTAGATCTACAAGGAAGTGGTATCGTATTGTTCCATATTCAACGTGCACGTCTGAGATCTGAGATTTCCGTAAGGTACTTCTTTAACGGAAGCAAGTGAAAATCTAAATTAGAAAAGATTGATAACCTAAATTTTCAACCTGCTCATGTCAAGATTGATCTAATTCCCTTTACTATCAAAACTGCCTGAACATCAAAAATAGATGTAAGCCATCTTTACCAGAAGTTAACACATTTAATACTTTTCCAAGAAAAACGTTGGACTAAATAAATGTACGATTTGTTAAACGCTTGGAATGTAACTTCCTTTCTACTGTTAAACGTATAAGCCTAAACATTTAAACAAAGAGTGCTTATTTTTGTATAAAGTATGCATTAGTGAGAAGAAACGTACAGGATCTTTTGGATTTTTCTTGGAGATATTTATTTAATAGTGAAATGTCCAACTCAAAATACCTCATAGCAACCGAAAATTAGTCCAGTAAAATTAAACAAGAAAAGATGCGAATTTTGGAAAAATTCTCTCTCAGCTGAGTGTTTGTGTTCATATTTTTTGACGTTACAAATACGGATATAGTAAATCCTGAAAATATTTAAAATATGGCTTGTATATTTTCAGATATTGAAGTTAAATTAATTTCCCCTCCATCTTCCCCCCCCCCGGCGGGGCACCGCCCCAGCCGGGTCAAGCTCTAAGCTCCCGACCGGTCTCCCGGAACGTGTGGTAGTGTAGTGCATATTCGTGCAAGTGTGTGTGTAAAGGGAGAGGATAGGACAAGGAAGAGGAAAGCAAGATTATCGCGCCCGGTCCGTGGCCCGTTTGTTAGGGTACTGCTCCGGCATTCGCCTGGAGAAACCACGGAAAAATACGGATCAGAGCAGCCGGCCGCTAGAATTCTCCTCCAGACAGCGACTGAATTCGGCCTAGCTGAAAAGCTAATGTCGAAAATCCTGCCGCCGTGGGGAGTGTAACCTAGGACCTCCCGGTCAGAGGTGCTACAGTGACATCCGTTAATGCACCGAGCTACCGCTCTCGGTAGATTTCAAGGGAGATAGCAGAGTCAGGGGAAGTTGCGCTCGCTTGCAGAAGCGCCGGGTTGCTCAGATGAGCAGGTAGCTCGTGCGGGCACGGTTTGACATGCCTTAATGGTTAAGCTGCATGGAATTTCCGCAGTATACCTTTACCACTGTACCCTTGAATAAATACATTTTGCGAAGGTTTTCCATTAAGGTTTTCCATGCGAAGGTTTTCCATTAGCGGCGGCGATGGTGTAACGGTTAGCGTATCGGACTGTTATACCCAAGTTTGCGGGTTCGAACCCGATCGAAGCCGTGGATTAAAAGGGCGAAAAGTACGCCTTCCTTCGGAGGGAAAGTAAAGCCGGCTGCCCCATGTAGTAGATTTACTGCATGTAAAAGATCCTCAAGCCTAAATGGTGCTTCTGAGCTAAATTCAAATCGCCTGTTTCGTCGCCCAAGTAATGCCTTCTTTCTCCCATGGTTGGTGAAAGAAGCGTAGCGAAATTTACGTGGTCAGACGGAAGAGAAAGCCTTATGGGCTGAGTCTCGCCACGTAAAATATGGCACATTCAATTCAATTCAATTCAATTAAACTGACCATTCACTTACTAAGTGACATTAAAAGCTGAACAAATCGAAATCAAAGTGTACTCCAATACATTATTTACAAACCTTTGTGCAGTTTTCATTGCATCGAAACTATGGAGAATATAATGGTAACAACGTGGTGAAATAGTGTTCTTCTACTCGCATTGTATAATGCTGTCATTAGTTGGTTGCAACTGGTTGAATAATAATATTCATTTCGATTCAGATTTCATTATGATACAGGTTCTTGACCAATCACAGAGGAGTTTACAAACCAAATGATGACAATTAATCATTGAGAATTCTTCTATTACGTGTTTCGTTCGATTGTGTTCATTAAAATTGCATTTGATATTATATTATACTTCACAGTTTTGATTTATATTATTATTAGTGATTTTTTCATGGAATATTATTTAAAATAAATTGGATCGTAATTTCACTTTGACCTATTTGACTAGCGCAGTACTCCCTCGCAGGCGGACTGGTAACCATGGTAACCTGCGGCAGCATGCGATGGTAGGGTTAGGTGGCCTTGGCTGAATCCTACATGTCAAATGTCATAAGACGATTCAATGTAAAAGTTTAACTGATAAAAGTCGTAGAAAAAGTACCGTATGACGCTCTATGTAATTGGTATTAATACAGTCGTGTGGAGTTTGTGATATCCGCTCGTGTCGTAATATCACACTAGTGCATTAATATCCATCATTACATCGTTTCATAAAGTACTATTTCCACATTACTTGGTGTGTTATATCACATAAATATATGGATGTGAATATAAAAACATTACAGGAAGGCGATCATAGAAATATTTTATTATGATAAATTAGTCTGTTTCAAATAAAATTTATTCGATTAAAAATCAGATTTTTCCATAGTGATGTGCACTTCACCCACTTTAGAAGCTACCTACATGTATTAAAAGCATAAACAACGAATAACGGCTGTATTGACAAAACGCTACAGAGTGCGCATTAAAAAATCTAATTGCCTTTGTAACGAATGAGAACAGTTGTTTCCGTAAATATGTATTTACCACCATGAAGACCAACACCAACATTTCCTCACCATTTATTTCCTGCGCCGTTTACAAATTCGTAAAACAGGCTTGTTTAGCGAGCAGGTGTCCATTTGCATCGCAGGTGTACATTTTCACTAATTTCCCAGTATGATGGTAATTGTAGCTTGACCCATGGAACTATATGGAAATGTGATACGATTCCTAACAGCAAATAGAGTGTTGGAACCTCTCCCCCACAAATGACTCTCTTGTTTGCAAAAATTAGTAACTTTAAAATGTTTTTTGTATAATAAAAAAATAAAATAAAATGATCAGCCTGCTAACAATATTACCATAACACAACATTTCTAAATATGTAACAAATTTCAGTATACTTCTGTACATGGTTATTGTACATATATAATTTACTGCATCTACGCAAATAACTTGTCCATAAAACCGTAGCAAATCTAACGCAGATAGGCAATCACAAACTAAATCTGCAACAACATATTTTTTTCACGTAACTACATACGTAGTAAAGTAGAAGTATAATATTGGTATAATTGCGCCGCTGAAATCGGTGATTTTTCGAAAAAAATAAACGTTTTTCTGGAGCTCCGAAATCGAAAAAAATATAAATTATAAATATAATATTAATTTAGGAATGATCTGGATGGCAAAGGGAAATGTTGAGAGTGAATGTCTCAGCAAAGTAATCGCCTAAAATATAATTTTTCTCACTTGCAGTATATTTTTTACCAATGAGGTAGTTAAAGGAGAATAATTTTTCCCTCAGTATCATTTTAGTAAAATTCCAGAGTGAATTGTAATGGATATTTAAGAACTGTATTAAATTGTTATATTTGGTCTGTGTTGTGAAATGTGTTGCGGATTTCCTAGAGATATTTGTTAAAAGATTTACTTCTGTTTTAGTCTGTGGACTCTAAGTGCTAGAGAGAGTCTTCTTGTTTTATTTTTGGTTTAAATTATTTGAATTAAGTTTTTGGGCAGTTTAATGGTTATGTTTTTGCGTAGTGATGTAAGATTTTCTGTTTTTAATGTCTATATTGCTTAAGTTTGTTATTGCCTGATTATTTCAGTCGAAGTGTTAAGAATTTTTAATTTGGGTGTTGGATATTATTTTCTTAAAATTTGACCCAATTTAAGGTGTATATATATATATATATATATATATATATATATATATATATATATATATATGCGTGGGTGGGGGAGGGTTCTGATCATAGATATAATAACCGGAACGCGTTTCGAGTGGAGGTCGATGTGAGGAGTAGAACAACTGGGCTTTTATGTCGGTTACTCCGATATCTAGAATATCGGGCAACTTGTTTGGGTCATGAAAAGCGTAGGTGGGTTCAGAGGGAGAAATTCATCTTAATCTGTTGGTACGGATATAAGTGAGCATTGGTGATACTGCACCCGGGAACGTGTTTAGCATTGAGTTAACCAATGAGTATTGTGGATGCCTGGAGCGTGATTACTAAAGCTGGAAATTTGACTTTAGATTGGATTGTTTGTAAGCTACAATTATAGTTAGATTGATGTAGGGAACGTTTATTGCTGTTAGTTCAAGACCAGCGATGGGCATTGGGTTTATTTTGGGATGTGAGACGGTGGTTTTGATTAATATGACAACGCCGCCACTGGGTGAGTGTATCCTGTCTACTGTTACGATGTTGTATACTGAAAAATAAAACGGAGAGGAATGTTTTAAGCGCGATTCAGTGAAGCAATATCAATATTCAATATTGTTGGCTTCTAAATACTGAAGTTCTATTTCTTCACTTTCTCGTATACGTACGTACATTACTCCGTAAATACGTAGTATATAGGAAGTCATGTAATGCGGAAAATCGATTTCGAGATTTCAATGAAAATACATGTTTTGGGCTCCCCTGATTGCGAAAGTGTTCTAATCGAAACGTCCGTCCGTCCGTCTGTCCGTCCTTCCGACCGTCCTTCCGTCCGTCAGTCCATCCGTCTCTAAACAGCACTAGCGCCTAAACCATACGTAGGATTTTTTCCAAAATCGATATTCGTAGGTCGAGCTGCGATTTTGAAAAAACTTTCTTTAAAATTAGGGGGTCACTTTACATGAAGCTCTAGGGACATTTTCAAAATTTTCTCAAAAACGGTTCCAAATTTTTTCTTTAATTTTTTTGAAAGAATAAAGTAAAATACACTTATGAAGATTACATAGGTCCGATTTTCACTGTTAACTCTGAATTTTCGAAAATTTCAAGTTTGATTTTTTTTTCGGCGTCTTCCTACAATTCAAAATTGAAGATAACGATTTTTCCCTTAAATGAAATTTGTTCGACATTTCTTGTTTCATGAAGATCTTGTTAATTCCTTTGAAACTTTTAATAGTTTTCTCGCAATATGGCGGGCAATATTAAAAAATAACAAAAAACAGATTTTCTCGAAAACGGCTTCAAATTTGTTCTTTAAACTTTTAGTTTATAGCGCTTAAGTTCTCTATAAGATGACATAAACGCCATAATTCTCTATTCTTTTGTTTTTCAAAACTTTCCAAAAATGTAATTTTTTGACTTGTCTTTCACGTCGTTAATATTTACATTAGCAGCAGTTTGTTCACATTATTGTATTTATGAGTACGTGTGTTTTAAATAACGTCATGTAAAGTTCTTCGAAAAGTCAACACTTTTCAGTTAAAATGAGCTCAAAATTCAGCATTTTTAGAAACGTTGAAACACCTTTTTCTCAAAAACGGCTCCAATTTTTTTCTTCAAACGTTTCGTAAGGATAGTTCTAATTGCACTGTTGAAGATGACGTAAATTTCTTTTCGCTGTATTCTTTTTGTTGTTTTTATTACAGAAATGTAATTTTTCTGAAATATCTCTCACGCCTTTAGTATGCACATTTCCAGTTATTTGTATATATTATACCACTTTTGAGTGAACGCGCTTCAAATGATGTCCAATAAAGTGTTTCCTGAACACAATAGTTTTCTGTGAAAAAGTGCATCAAATTTCGCATTTACAGTAATGCTTATACTTTTTTTAAACCGTTTTAAATTTTTTAACGAAAATTTCCATACAGGACTCCAAGAAATGTATTTTGGGTGGGGTTGATAGCAGTTGGCAAGAGAATGGGGCGAGACCATGAAGATAGCTCTCACTAAGGATATTAGAAAACTTTACTACGAGAAATTGTTGCCATTCAGTAGCACCACTAGTTTACTGTTGATACTACATGTATTCCAATTCAATATGGTTAATGACTGCTTAAATTAGGATGCGCTACTTGGCAGTGCTAATCCAGGAGGCTATAGCTTGTTATTTTCAACAATGGCTGGTGTAATAGTTTATGATATTGTGTGGTTATGGTGTTAATGATATTGTGTGCGTATGGAGAATTTAAGAAACTGTTTTGGGGTAAATTATTTTGGAGGAGATGGCTTTGGATTTTGTTAGATGATTGGTTTCGAATGACGTTGTAATGTTACGTAAACTGAAAATGGTGAGTGGTATTAGGGGGGTTGATAGTTAATTCTCAACTTTGATGATGTTTGGTGAGAATTTTTTGATTTTTCTTTTTTTACTTGCGTGGCTGCGTGTACCTACAGCCGACTACATTTTTCTTATGATGGGCACGGTTCTCTTCATTGTTGCCTACGGTCAGTAAGCGCGATTGTTGCACCAACAATGAAGCGCCGTCTCTGGGTAACTCCACCAGACGATGGAACCAGGGAGCAGATGTGCGTGCAAGGACAAATGCGCTCTGGATAACGCGCCCTTCAATCCACTTTCAAGGGCATTCAGATCGAATACGTCCTTGTCACAAAAGAATATATGAAGAAAAAAGCTTGAAAGAACCAACCCCAACTGTCTCCTATAAGAGACAGTTGTGCCCACTGACATCGCGACTCACTTGGAGAGGCCCAACACCTCCAGAATTCTAAAATCATCCAGACTATATCGATATTATTGTTGCAAGTACCAAAGCACCTTTATTTTTTTAACAACTCTTTCACTGTAAGTATTGCTAAAGCTTGGAACGAGCTTCCGAAAAACTTTGAAAATCACGTAGTACCTTTAAGAAAAAGTTGAAAAAGTAATCTCAATCGTGGACACAAGTTTCCAATTGCTTATTAAAATTGCTAATTGGATTAGGAAACTGGAGTCTTTTCTGCGTATTAAACGTACATTTTTGTTTATTGCAATTATTTTTGTTAATTTCAATAATGAATGTCAGTTTCTATGAAAACTCATGTAATTCTTGAACTTTTAGTTCTTTGATCTATGTAAAAGTAAATATGGGAGTTTAAAACGTGGCGGTCTGACGGAAGAGTTGGGTTTATGATCTGAAACTCGCCACCCTATAAAAGCGATTTTACTATTGATTGATTGTTAATGATTCCTGGTCCGTTAGCTATTGATGTCATTAGTACCGTAAGTGTAGTGTATGATTTTTCATCGGGAGGGGAGGGTGATCTTCCTCCTGGATGGCGAGGTCCGGTGCCGGCCTACCGTCGTGTAGTGGGGTTTACCCCAACCAAGTATTTCCCATCAGCGAGGCAAGTTCTAATCCCCCGACCGGTCACCCAGCACGTGTGGTACTGTAGTGCATGTTAGTGTGTGTGTATGTGTGTGTATGTGTGTGTATGTGTGTGTATGTGTGTACGTGTGTATGTGTGTGTATGTGTGTGTATGTGTGTACGTGTGTATGTGTGTGTATGTGTGTGTATGTGTGTACGTGTGTATGTGCGTGTATGTGTGTATGTGTATATGTGTATGTGTGTATGTGTATATGTGTATGTGCGTGTATGTGTGTATGTGTATATGTGTATGTGCGTGTATGTGTGTATGTGTATATGTGTATGTGCGTGTATGTGTGTATGTGTATATGTGTATGTGCGTGTATGTGTGTATGTGTGTAAGTGTATGTGTGTAAGTGTAAGTGTGTAAGTGTAAGTGTGTAAGTGTAAGTGTGTAAGTGTAAGTGTGTAAGTGTAAGTGTGTAAGTGTAAGTGTGTAAGTGTAAGTGTGTAAGTGTAAGTGTGTAAGTGTAAGTGTGTAAGTGTAAGTGTGTAAGTGTAAGTGTGTAAGTGTAAGTGTGTAAGTGTAAGTGTGTAAGTGTGTGTGTGTAAGTGTGTGTGTAAGTGTGTGTGTAAGTGTGTGTGTAAGTGTGTGTGTAAGTGTGTGTAAGTGTGTGTGTAATTGTGTGTATGTGTGTGTATGTGTGTGTAAGTGTGTGTATGTGTGTGTAAGTGTGTGTATGTGTATGTGTGTAAGTGTGTGTATGTGTATGTGTGTATGTGTATGTGTACGTGTGTATGTGTGTACGTGTGTATGTGTGTACGTGTACATGTGTGTATGTGTGTGTATGTGTGCATGTGTATGTGTGTGTATGTGTATGTGTATGTGTGTGATGTGTGTGTATGTGTGTATGTGTGTATGTGTGAGTATATGTGTGTATGTGTGTGTGTTCGACCTAGCTGACGAGCTAGTGTCGAAAACCCTGCCGCTGGCAAGACTCGAACTTAAGACCTCCCGGTCAGAGGCACTGCAGTGATTTTAGTTGATGCTCTAAGCCACCTCTCCCGGTGAACAGTTTCTGAGCAGCAGCGGTTTGTCTCGTACTTATTGAATGACCTATGTATCATCATCATCATCATCATCATCATCACTTATCACATTGATCGGCTACAGCGTGTCCCGCCAACACCGCAAGCGGGCCTGGACTCCATTAGCTTCGCACGATGCAGTTTCCCCCCTCATGCTCCTGCGTCCGTGCACTGGTGGCGCCTCACCACGGCGGAGGCCTGCAACGGAGGAGGCTGTGGAGCGAAGGGAGGTGGGAGGCCCACGGTCATCGCGCTGGCGCCCTAAGACCCGAATTACACCGTAAAAGGACTTTGTCAAAGATGTTTTATGAAGGAAAGTACGACAGTGTAATAGCTCATATTTTATAAAAGAGGTCTTTTATAAAAGTTCTTCGATATAATGTACACTGAAACGTCCATGTTTTATCATATACTTGCCATCGTGGGGACCGAGAAGTGCACGTAGGGTATTGCTTCTACCAAAGATTTTAATGGTAGAGTATTTCGAATGTTTATAAAAAAACTGTCCATCGGGATTCCAAAAATAAAGCGAAACAAATTGATACGTATTGCATAGTGTACTGAAAGTGCGAAATCTGGAGCAAGAAAAATGGCAAATTTATTAAGTGATAAACAACAACTGAAAAATCAAAAAACATACTTTTTAACAAAGGAAATCGAATGTTACCTTGTCTTTCCTCTGATATTTCATATAGGTCATAGGTTCTTTATTTGGAAGTTCCTAATTATAATTCCTAATAATACTCTATCATACTGAATTATCATGGATTTTAAATGTCCTGTGTTTAATACATTTTACATAGTAGAGTATTTTTACAACTTTTCTAATTTTGCTTTTATGTTATGTTTATCTCGAAACGTCAGCACATGTTTCGTTTGAAATAAATTCCACACAAACGTTTGGAATAAATTCAAAAATTGATTCTGAATATCCTTATCTGGTTGTTTGTTCTTCTTGAATTGTCACTAGTCACTTTTTCCAATACTTAAATGTTCCTATCTTGTTGTTCCAATCTCATCTACGGGGATTGTCTTTTGAAATTGCGACGTGTCCGAGTCTTAGATTCAAATATTTCTCTCGAAAATTCGTAGTTCAAAGATACAACTAATTTTCTGATAATTATATTTGATAGAAATAGTCAATTAATTCAATTTCATACCGAAAAATAAATTGTCCAGTATTTTTATTGAAAGAAAAGATTCTATTTACTCATCTGGTTGAGGTAGCTGTTGCCATGTAACAAATTTATTCTATTGGTGGATTGAAGCAATATTTTAGCACGTTGAAGTCAAAATACAATATCGTTCTTCTCAGTTTTCTTGATATTCCTCAAACTCTATCCCTCATGAACACATTCCGTCGAACCCATCTACAACGTCTGTTTTAATAACCATTCTCTTCTTTTTAACTCTACTTTCAATTCCTTTTGTATTTTAGCTTGTTTAATTATTTTACTTTCCTCTCTATTATCTTTCTCCTAAGTAATGACATTCGAGCAGAATTAAAAATGACCAATACATTAGAATCCATAAAACAATACCAACGAAGATGGAAGTGAATACCAAGAATGATGAAAACAATAAAGCAACATACACCGAAATGAATATCATGTGAAGACCTTACAAAAGATGTTGAGAGTAGTTCTGAGAAGATGGTACCGGAGAGTAGGCCAAATTCCATAAGGAGAACAAGATGAAAATTTTTCAAAAATTTAATTATGCCTTTCAAAACGAGTTTAATGAAATAAAATATGGATATCAGTCTTTAAAAGACTTCACTTTAATTTATTTTAACAGAATGTTCATTGATTGCAAACACCGCGTGAAATACTTTACACCAAGATGTAGAATATTGAATTAAGTAAGTGCCGACTCCGGTTAATCGCCCAGTTCAATCGGATCTCGACCATCAGTAAGACAATTAGTTTGTATTACCAAGAATATCTAAAACAAATTTGGAATTGCCATTATTTGGAAAATGGTGATTGTTTGGTAATTCATTGGCATTAATTTACCCATCAAATTGAAAATAATGTTACCACGCCTTTTGCCAGTTCAGAGATAAATTATTATGGATTTTATAAAGACGTAAATAAATTGAGCTCAAGTAAACAAAAAGGTTGAGCATTTCCCAAAAACCATATTTTCATTTGCAAGCGCAACAGCCGCAATGTGTCAATTTGAAAATCCTGAATGTTTGTTACAAGAATGTCTTTGTATAGAAAAGAAAAAAATCCGAATTAAACGATTGAATAGAACTGCTGTAATGAAATACCTTATTAAACAATTCTTATAATCGTTTGATAGAGACGCCACCCCAAACAATGAGAAACACCTCAGAATTATGTAGTTTTATATATTGAAACATTTGACTCTATTGACAGAGCCCCTATTCACAAGTCAATATTGACAGAGTCATATATTCATTTTAGTACATTATATATTTTATATTTTAGTACGAAAAGATACAAATAAGATTTCTAATCATACGAAAAGATTTCTAATCATTGGGACTCGTTGCAGCCGGCGCCGCACCCGTACCCTGCATTTGGAAGCCTTTTACTGGACCCCTACTCTTCTTTTTGAACTCCTTTACACCCCGCCTTTGGAAGATTTTTATTGGAGACTTGCTTTTTGAAGATTTTTTTTTATGCTGGACATCACATACTTTCTTTTTGGACACTTATACACCCCGCCTTTGGAAGATTTTTATTGGAGATTTGCTTTTTGAAGACTTTTTATACTGGACCTTACATACTTTCTTTTTGGACACCTATACAACCTGCCTTTGGAAGATTTTTATTGGATAACTGCTTTTTGAAGATTTTTTATACTGGACCTCACATACTTTCTTTTTGGACACTTATACCCCCCCCCCCGCCTTTGGAAGTTTTCTATTGGACACCTGCATTTTACCTAATTTTTTCATATTTTTATACTCGAACCTACATTATATTTACTTTTTCGATCATCTGTACACCCCACGTTTGGAAGACTTTTATTGGATATATTTTTACCTACTTTTTGAAGATTTTTATACTGCACGCCTACATTATTATCTCTTTTTCTTTTTGAACACTTGTACTTTGGAAGACGTGTATCGGACACCAGCTTTTTGAATATTTTTATACTGGACCCCACATTTTTATACTTCCTCTTTGGACCGTCTATACCCCATTTTGGGAGTTTTCTTATTGGATACCTTTTTACCTACTTTTTTGAAGATTTTTATACTGGACATAATTATATTTTTTGAATATCTCCACACCCCAGCTTTGGAAGATTTTTATTGGAAACTTTTTACTTGCTTTTTGAAGATTTTTATAATGGACACTTACATAAATATACTTACTCTTTGAACATCGCCAGCACCCCAGCTTTGGAAGATTTTTATTGGACTCCTTTTTTACTGCTTTTTGGCGTTTTTTAAACTGGACATCTATATTACTTACGTTTGGACCCCTGTACACCTCACCTTTTGAAGATTTGTATTGGATACCTGAATTTGACATGCTTTCTGAAGATTTTTTATACTGGAAACCTACATTTTCATACTTTCTATTTGGACACCGTCTACATCCCGCTTTTGGAAGATTTTTATTTAGTTACCAGAATATTTACACCGCTTTTTTACCATCCTGACCTTTGGAAGGTTAGTATTTAAGTGTGTGCTTTAGATTGTTCGTATCTTCTATCTAGAATATATCTGTGCCTTAATGTGAAATAAAAATACTTTAATGTAATGTTAGTACAGAATTATTCATTAAATACTCTTTACAATTCCTATAACTGAATTTTCCAATCAACAATACCTTAGATACTTTCAGACATATTCGGCCCTTGTTATAATTTAGTACCAAAAACATTTGATATATTTTAAAAAGAATAATACATTTGACCATCATTGGTAACGACATTGTAACGAGATTGGTAACGATACTTTAAAATCAACTTATAAATTTCTTCCGAAAATACATATTCAAAGAAACATTGAAAAATTTTCTATCCAAGATCTCCTTTCATTTACATGTGATAAAAGATTTAAAACGATCTATAAGATTGAGCTGGGCGCTATGTCATCCAACTCGATGCAGTCACAATGATAGAAGGAGATTCGTAGAACCATGTGAACTGCATTTTGTAACCGCCACAAGGACGTACGTGCATCGTACGGTCCATGTTTTAGCAACAGGTGGAGAGTGCACTGCAGACAAGTAAATACCACGGAAAGTTGAATTGTGACAGTCAGTTTGGTAATGAAAAGCCTGCGTCACCGATCCCTCAATTTTTTTCTTCAAGTTACTCAGCGAGAACAGCTGAACAAATTCAGTAAACCTGAACGCAAGTAGAAGCTTCTATTGTGAAAATCTAATATGCATTTTCGGACGATTATTTGTAGCATTAACGCACGTCTCTGTTAATCATAAAACAAAGTTTTCGTATCGAAGTTTGTATGCTTATTATGGAATCATCGGTAATTTAAACATAATTTAAATAGTTAATTTGGTATTTCATTACAGCAGACAATAAGTGAATTTAAGAGCTTCAATTATTTATTAAATGACTTCATTAACAAAACTGGTAGGTGTTAAACAAGTTAAACCCCACAGATTGAAGATATAGCTGGGAAGCTCTTTCTTTAATTTTCAAATGACTTACATTTAATACTGCTTCAGTTCTATGATGTATGACTTTCTATTCCTATGCTGTGGAGAGGAACTGGTGGCAGTTGTACGAAAATACTAAAAACAAATTTCGCGCTGTGCCTCATGACTATTAAGTTAGACCTCTTACGTTCGGACTGGGCTAAATATCCGACTAACCATGTGGAATTTGTGAAAGGTAATGCAAACTCGCAGGAGATTTTTCTGGGGGTACTCCCGCTTTTCTTGCATGTGATCTCACAACTGTACCATCATTCAAAAGCTATTACTCATCCATTACAACCTGTCATCTCAGATAATGCCGAAAGTCTAGGAAGTGACGGTCGAAGATATTTACAATAAGCTAATTCCTTCCTTTCTCAGGGAATACTTACGTAAGTACCTCAAGGCATATCAAATGATAAATTTCTCTTTCGGTAGGAAGAAAGAACTACCTTCAAATCAGGAGTTTCGATTTCGATCAAGTCAGAACACACACCAAGTCAGAGGCCTCAATATAAATTGACGTAATAAATAACAATAATAATAACAATAATAATAATAATAATAATAATAATAATAATAATAATAATAATAAATACATAGTTTGCAAATATTGAGGAAACTTAACTCTAATGGGCACTTCTTGTGATGCAAAAGACCCATTATGAATAATTTACTGGTGGTGTTACAACAGCACACATATTCTCGCATTATTTGTAAATTTACAATTTTCGAAACTCCACAAAGTTCAACGAAAGTGAGTTCCACTACATTCTTTTAAGCGTGCCTCGTTCTATCCGTGTAAAAAAATAGAGCGGTTCTTGAAAAAATGTATTTTATAATTTGCATTAATTTCAAACAAACATTACACGAAAAATACACTTTTTCAAAAAATGTACACATTCTTTAAAGATCTGATTTTTAAAACATTTTGTTTAAATCAAAACTCTTCATCTTCTATTTTGTAGTTTCTAAATGTTAAATTTTTGCAATTTTTGAAAATATAGTGTGTTTGCCGAAAACAAAACAGCGCCACTTTTTTACCGTCTTTAGCAATTACTACCACTAATTGTTTTTAAAAAACGTTAAAAATGGCGCGAAAATTACTCATACTTTTGTGAAATTGTACTCGACGTTATTTCAAGAACAATGTCTTTGAAGAACAGATTTCATTAACGTAAAAATTCCTATCTTCAATACTGTAGTTTCAGGAAGATTCCAAAAAATCTTAGGAAAGTAGAAGAAGTACATAGAAATCTTAGGAAAAATATACCAAAATAAGAAAAAGTGAGAACAGATGCAGATGAACAAGAATTTGAACAACAAAGAGGAGTGAAACAAGTTGAACCCATTTCACCAAAATTATTTATAATTATTTTAGAAATAATGTTTTGCAAAGGTAAGACTGATTATAAATACTCAAAAGACAAAAATAATGACCAACTGTTCGATAATACCGATAACAGCTTATGATGAAAACATACAATACGTAGGCAAGTACCAATATTTAGGCCAAATCGTATCCTTTAAGAATCCCTCTCAATTCATAATAGAAAACAGGATATCACAAGTGTGGTTCTGGTTCATATTACTGAACAAGTACTATAGCTTAAAAATAAAGAGAGAAATTATGAACACCTACATCCTACTAGTACGTATTATTATACGATTCACAGACATGGTTACTAAAGGAAAGGGAGAAAAATACGATACAAATATGTCAAAGGAAGATGGAAAGGAAAATATTAAGTATAATTCTAAAAGAAAAATTAAGAAATGCTGCCATAAGACAAAAAAATGATAAAAACAATGTAGATCATTTCACCCGTCTTCTGAAAAGGAAATGAGCAGGACATGTGGTAAAGATGAATACAAACAGATGGACCTACAAATCACAATATTGGAGTCAAGAACTGGCAAGAGAAATATCGGAAGACAGAGAACACAGTGGTCAAATGTCATAGTAAGAAGATTGGGAAGACTATGGACCAGAACAGCAGGAGACCGCACAAAATGGAGAGAAAAAAGATAACAAAAATAAAAAGGAACAGAGACACCAAAAATAAAAAGCACAACGAAACGTGACCTATAAGTGAAAAGTAATAGTGAAGTGATAGTTAGGCGTGAACAAAAATAAGTGACCAGTGTGAAGTGAACAGAAAATAAGACTAATATAGTAACTAACAAGCTATCTAGCTTATTTAGAAAATCCTACAATGTAAGAAGTTTTTTCCCTATAAAAGGAATGTGAACAGACTAATAATAATAAATAATAATGATAATAATAATAATAATAATAATAATAATAATAATAATAATTATTATTATTATTATTATTATTATTATTATTATTATTATTATTAATATCTCTTATTTATATAGAAATATCTGTGCAGCAGAGAAGATTTTAAAAACTCGTTTAAAAAAATAAGTTACTAGAACTTGCTTAAAAAATCAGGAAGGATTCAGGGTGTAAATAGCTAGCGCACACTCCTTCCACCACTGAGGACTGAGTTCAGTCCCCGTCCACTCCATGAGGAACTTGTGGTGAACAAATGGTGCCCTTCCTTCGTGCATTTGTTCTGCCTCGCATTCCATTTGTCTATTATCATTTGCATTAACGATATCCTCTCATCTACTCATTAGAACATCACTAACGTCTCATGACTTTAACAGTTCAAGGGCCCTTAACTTAAATACAATTTCAAATTTAAGAAATGAGTTATAATCAATAGTATCTGTAACAACCAAATTCTTTGCACATGGCACACTCAATAGCATTTTTAAATTGCCGGTTGAATAGATTATTGAAAATGTTCCTGACTAGGGTTTAAATTGTTCGGTTTTAATTTAAAGCAGTTTTTAATAGTCATTAAAAGGTTAATATTTTAAGTTTACAATATCCTTTTAATTGTTTTTATGTTAAATAAATAAATATATAAACTGATGTGTATCATTTGATGGAAATGTTTATTCATTTATCTACTCACCAAAATTTACTACGTTACTATTACTATGTGTTACTATATGTTTATTCATTTGTCTACTCACAAATCTACTCACCAAAATTTTAAAATATTGTTTGTCCAGTCGAGTTAGTATCCCAATGTGAGCCAAGGAGAAGCGTTGAAGCTCGCTACTTATCAGACCCAGTGCAACGTGACAGATGACGGCTCGTGCTGTGAAGCCGAGTGAAAATGACGGCAACGACGAGCTTCATGACGCACCCACTGAACGTCAACAAGCCTCCAAAATTCATATGCAGCGCAGAGAAGCCCCGGCAGAACACGCCGCCGCAGTGATATTGCCGTCCGTCGGCATTTACATAGTGAAGCAATTGTATGCATCAAACGTAGACACGCAGATTCCTTGCACTCGCTGATCATTACGCCAAACGGCCACAGCGACAAATCCATTCATCCGCTTCACACCAGTCGATAACATGTTTCCCGATAGTACGCTAAAGGGTATCCTGTTACTTGCCACGCGCCGGGAGTCGCTTTTCATTCACGGAATCTTTACATTCCGGCCTGATTTTACGTTTGGTTTCTCTATGCTTAACTCTGTGAGAAAGCGCGCGCTAATTGAAGTGCTCTCACTTCAATGATCGCTTTTGCGGGATAAAGTGGTGAATAAAGAGTTGGCTAATGTGGCAGCACCTTTCCTGTTTTTGTCTCGAAATCCATAGTCAGATAATAAATTAACGGATGTCAGCTGCTGAAGTAATTTTATGTTTTTATTCATATTCCTTTCTATGTATCTTTTGAATACGACAGTCTAATTCGATTTTAGTACCTGCGTGCTTATTACTAATAATTTATAAGACCTAAAATCAAAATTAATACCTACAATAGTCCGGACAATTTTATAATTTTGGCATACGATGATTGTTAAGATGAAAACATTTTAAAATTTCTTTCCAGAATGTATTGAAGTCACTTATGGCCAAGTAATTTATTGTTTCTCCGAAATTCATTGACATGTACAGCATGCATCCTCTACAATTTTTGATGAAATTTCATTCCACTCCTCTTTGTAAACTTCTACACATATCATCTTTGTTTAGTTTAATTTCAAATAAATTAATAACTATAAAATTTCCTTTTGCAAGTTACCTTATTGCTGTCACTAGATTTAAACATTTATTAATCTTTTTAATTTTAAGAAGTTACATGAATAATGCAGATGATGAAACGATATCCCCAAAACAAAATTGCTTAAAATACGCAGCGTTGGATGACGCATTTTGCAATGACATTCACATATTTGCCACCTTCAGAAAAAGAGTTCGTGCAAATTAAAAATAGATTATCTGTTTCTGCACATATAATTTTGAATTAATATCAAAGTATATCACAAAAGTTTTGTTAAGATTTTCTGTTCTTATGAGCGACTTCTATAAGTCAATATCGTCTTCTATTTCGAAAAATATTTTTCCACATGGTCAATCACAGGATGTGATTTACACATATTTGTATTTTGGTACATTTGTGCTAATAACATGATCTGATAGATAGGTGCACTGGAATGTATTTTCTCATTTTAGAATCACCTTACCCTTTTATCATTATCGACATTCTATATTAGTTTTATTCGATATCACAAGAAAGTTTACTTCGCCGATCCTGACCGTCAGTCAACTAAAGATTTTTGTGCATTCCTGTTTGAATTATCAAGAAACTTTACATTTTGCACTAATTAATAAGTTTTATTTGAAATAAATGTGATATTTCAGGTAGTATAATTGAAATGTATGCAAGGAATTTTCGAACAATCTTGCATGTGTTTAAGGTGATCGATTTTTGCATAATTTCGTAGGTATATTTTGGCATTTGAATAAGTTCCAGATTTTTATGGATGTTACTTGGTATAAATCCTGTGCACGAAATGACCAGAGGAACAATATCAACTTTTTGGAGATGCCATAGTGCCTTGACTTCTGCTGCTAGTTCTGTATTCTTAGTTCTTTTGTTACTTTTTCTGCATTATTATTATTATTATTATTATTATTATTATTATTATTATTATTATTATTATTACTATTATTACTATTATTATTATTTGATTGTACTTTCGTATTTCGGCATTCTGCCACCGGGCATCATCTGCCCAATTGTAGAATAAATTTCTATCATTTCTCTCTCTCTCTCTCTCTCTCTCTCTCTCTCTCTCTCTCTCTCTCTCTCTCTCAATATATATATATATATATATATATATATATATATATATTAACATGAAAAGTTCGTTAACTTCTTTGCTCTCGTCATTTGGAGGCAGTGTGAACTCTTCCCATCAATATCGCATTTGCGTGTTTCGGCTGCAATTGTTTCCCCCGCGGTGCGGGGGCGGGAAAGAGAGCGAGAGCGCGGCGCTTGGGGAACCGTTAGCGACGAGGAGTAACGGCCGCTGTGTGTGTGTGTTGGCAGCCGAGGGGCGGCGCCCTGCAGCAGAGGGGCCCCCGTGCCGCGGCGCGGCTCAACGCCCATGGCGCCCGGCTGAGCGGCACTCTGCCAGGTGAGTGCAGCTCAACGCGTTACCATGTGAAGAACGATTTGCCTAAGGATGAGCCAAAGTGATAGTTCGCGAAAACAAGTGAATTGATTTGATTTGAGTTTTTCGTGTTTCCGGGTACGTCAACTGCTTTGGTCATTAGTCCCGTTAGTGTAGTGCATGCTTTTTTCTCGGGAGATGCGCGGTGATCTTTCCCCGCTGGATGGCGAGATCCGGCGCCGACCTACCGTCGACTAGTGGGGTTTCCCCCTAACCAGGACTCTCCCACCAGCGGGGCACCGCCACAGCCGGGACAAGCTCTAAGCTCCCGACCGATCTCCCGGAATGTGTGGTAGTGTAGTGCATGTTAGTGTAAGTGTGTGTGTGTAAGGGGAGAGGATAGGACAAGGAAGAGGAAGGACAGATCGCGCGCGGTCCGTGGCCCGTTTGGTAGAGTACAGCTCCGGCATTCGCCTGGTGTTGATCGGAGAAACCACGGTCAGACTGAAAAGCTAGTGTCGAAAATCCTGCCGCCGCCAGGACTCGAACCTAGGACCTCCCGGTCAGAGGCGCTGCAGTGACATCAGTTGATGCACTGAGCTATCGCTCCCGGTCGAAAACAAGAGAACATCACATGTATTTCAGGAAGTATCCCTCCGCCGCGACAGCTGTTCAGTCACGCCATTTCGTAGTGTTTGGTTATGGCACCTGAGAAGACATCACTATCCAGAATTCTAAGAGTTTCGCTGAGGTATATAAACGTACGTGAGTCCGGAAAATATTTAAATTTAATTACATTATGTGGAAAATTTCTTAGCATGCACTCACAATCAGTAAAAGAAAACTGCCACGAATGTAAATAGAAAAAAAAGCCGGAAACACGTGCACTGGTACGCATCTCGCATTCAAGTCTCGGTTTTAAAATAAACATAATATGTGTCACACAAATAGTAAATTCAATGTAATATATAAAGAAAAAAAAAGAATTTGTACAGAAGAGCACTTTACACTGCACTTCCTAATATAAATTATTTCTCGCCGCGCACTGTATTTTTGTCGGACAAGGAAATTCCCGTTTGAATCTATTCAGTATGAAACTATTTTTACTTTTGACACAATGACTTGAAAAAGTACTATTTTGTGGAGCTTGTCTGTTGTTTGCAAAAAATATTTTGGACTCTTCTATTACATATTTGAGCGATTCCACTGAGGAATACTTACTCTTCAGAAATTTCCGTTTCAATCCATTCAGTCTGAAACTATGTTCACTTTTAAAACAATGATTTAAAAAGTGCATAATTTTATTTATTTATTTATTTAGTGTATACAGCTGTAAAGGTTTCACTGGTAAAACCTACCTAAATGGCAATATAGATTAACCGGTCACGCCCATTGGTGCCCATATTTTTGTGTAACAGAGTGTTTTTTTTCGTAAGACACGTGCAAATATTATGTTTTAAGCGGTCACCTGGCTCCTCGATCAGTAGCCAGGCACATTTTGTAGAATAACCAGTAATAAGCAGTCACAACTTATTCACAATTTAGCAGTGATTTTATCCGTGGCACTACAAGAAGCGGAAGAGAGACGGAGATTTCTGTTGATTCAGTACATTCGTGTGACTGGAAAGAGATTATTAACATCAGAAGTATTTTTAATTGCTAACTCAAGCGAAGATAATTTTCTACAAACGAACGCTTCCACAGCCGGGGTCAATACATTCTAGTCAATAAATAGACGTGTAGATACATATAGGAGATGCCGCTACATAGCAACAGTTGCCAGTTTCACCGCCATTCTACGATCTTCCTTGGGGCGCAATGCTTTTCACATTAAGCATTTCGCCCTGAGGAAGGTCGCAGAATAGCAGCCGAAACTTTGTCTACTGCCTGAGAAACGGCGTCCCCCGGTCAGCCATGTCTCATATATTCTGTTTCAGATAAAAGTAGACCGATTTCATGAATGCCGTGAAGTTTCTTGAGGGTGAACATTGGAGCTTTGAGTCGTGTTGGATATCAAGTCTACAATTGGTAGAAACGAACAGTGATGTGAAAGTGAAAGTGCAAAAAGGAGGAATTGTATTTTGTGTACCAGTTGCGGGTACAAAATGCGCATGTAGGCACGTGCAAAATAGCTTTCGTAATCTTGCAATAAAGTGAAAATAAAACCTACAAGTACATACTTGTATTTTTAACTTAATTGCAGATAGCATGATTAGACTTATATCCACTTTCCAAATACTTATAACCCGCATTAAGAGGTGACCTGTACTGTAGGTAATTTTTTCCAGAACCAACTATGACCACTTAAAATTTCCCATATTTATTTTATTTATATATTTAATAAGAAAACTCTGTGGCAATTTTTAAACGTTAAAGTGGGATGCAATAACATGGGAAGTAGCTTTAAAAGCTATCAAGGCGTTTAATTTATATTATATTAAAATTAATTGTACAAAATGTCATCGCAGGTCATAAATGTGCGTATTCAGTTTCAAATTAATATCAATAAGCAAATGAATAAATGAATTCATTTGAAAAAATCGCTTTTCATTCAAGGTTTGCGTGAGTAAATGGTTGGACTTTGTAAACAAGTATAATGTCTGACTTTGATAAACGGCACTGATTCATAAAAGAGAATTGTTGTCGATTACAAAAACAATAATCTTATGGTAAATATCTTGAAACTTAAGCAATCATGTCCTAGTATTAATAGCAGTGTCTAGTTATCTCCTTCAGAATATCTCAGGGAACTGAAAATTTTGATTTGTGTTTTTTTTTCAAAAATCAAATGAAATTAAGTCCCGAAATGTATGAATTCGCAGATGCACGCGATCGTTGGTATCTGCAATAAAGTCAGCTGCCACTGTTTTACACTTACCAAACTCTGTCCGTTCGCCTCGTCCTTGAGGTAATTTTAAATAAAAACTTTAATTTCCAACAAAAAAATCTATTGTTTGTGAATTCAGGTTACGACAATCAATCGGCAAACTATTATCAACTCCGTATCCGCGAATATCTTGCTCTATATTCCAAAACCACTGATTAATGTCCTAAAATACCTTCCCCAAGGTTTCGCCAATGTTCTAATCTCTTGATGGCGCTAGTATTTTGGTATTTAAACCAAAATATTACTTATCTCGACCCATTTCTGACGATCCCGAGCCATTTTCTAACAAACTTGCATCCATAGCAACCGAAGCTACATACATCAAGAGTCTGTTTCATACGAGTTGATACAACTTGAATTTTCAAGAAAATTCAATAAAAATCTATAAAATTCTAGTTTCTGCCTTGTATATAACAGTCTTGTTTATGTGTTAATTGTTTCCAAATTGGGTTCCTTATGTCATTGTCAGAACGTTCCGCCATCTCAAGAGTGAAATAATTTGTACTACTACTTGCACATTAAATTCTTTTTGTTAAATATAATTCGGGTAATTAAGAATATTTAAAACCCTTAATTTTCGCAATGTTTAATTAAGTATAACTAACCAGTTGTTTTATTCCCATACAACCAATCAAACTGCAGAGTAAGAACATATTCCATTATCAGTTCAGTTAGCGTTCCTCCAGAGTACATTACATAAAAATTCTTATTGTGCATATTGATTGCAAATATCACGCTGAACTTACAGAGACATTCAAGAGAAAACGATAACCCTGAAGTTTGAGAAGGGTAGAGGTTAATGAACAGCCTCTCGTTCCTTTCCGTTTGTACTACCTCGAGCCCGGCGCAAACGTCAAACAGACGTATCACATTGGGCCAAAAAGAAAAACACAATGAGGGCGGGAAGGACGCGGGCGGCGCGGCGGGTACAGTATTCCCAGAAACGGAGCGGCTCGGAGCGCGCGCGGCGGCGACGGGGCTGGGGGTGGCGGCGACCGCCGGGAACAAAGGGCGCGCGGCCGGGGCTAAAAATTGTCCCCTGGAAGCTGCGACGGTCAAAGGCGGCGATGGCGCGCGGCGGCGCCCGCACCTGTTGCGGAGGCTGCGTCGAGCCGCTCGCTCTTCCGCTCGGCCGCCGCCGCACGCGCCGCCGGTCAAAGCGGCGAGGAGACGGCGCGCCACGGGGCCGAAGGGGTGGCGGGTAGTGGTCAGAAGCGGCGATGGGTGACGGGCAGAGGGGGCGATGGGCGGCGGGCAGAAGGGGCGATGGGCGGCGGGCAGAAGGGGCGATGGGCGGCGGGCAGAAGGGGCGATGGGCGGCAGGCAGAAGGGGTGATGGGCGGCGGGCAGAAGGGGTGGTGGGCGGCGGGCAGAAGGGGCGATGGGCCGCAGGCAGAAGGGGCTATGGTCGGCGAGCGGAAGCGGCGATGGGCGGCGGGCAGATGGGTGGTGGGCGGCGGGCGGCGAGGGCGGCGGGCAGATGGGTGGTGGGCGGCGGGCGGCGAGCGGCGGGCAGAGGGCAGCAGGGGTGGAGGGTGGTGGGAGAAAGGGCGGGGCGGCGGGCAGAAAGGGCGAGGGCAGCGGCGGCAAGCGGCGGGCAGAAGGGCGTGGTGGCGCGGCGGGCGCGGCGGGTGCGGCGGGTGCGGCGGGTGCGGCGGGTGCGGCGGGTGCGGCGGGTGCGGCGGGTGCGGCGGGTGCGGCGGGTGCGGCGGCGCGGCGGGCGCGGCGGGTGCGGCGGGTGCGGCGGTGCGGCGGGTGCGGCGGGTGCGGCGGGTGCGGCGGGTGCGGCGGGTGCGGCGGGTGCGGCGGGTGCGGCGGGTGCGGCGGGTGCGGCGGGTGCGGCGGGGTGCGGCGGGTGCGGCGGGTGCGGCGGGTGCGGCGGTGCGTGGCGGGTGCGGCGGGTGCGGCGGTGCGGCGGGTGCGGCGGGTGCGGCGGTGCGGCGGGCGGCGGGCGCGGTGGGCGGCGGGCGCGAGGGGGCGGGCGCGACGGGGGCGGGAGTGGCGGGGGCGGGAGCGGGGGCGGGGCGGCGGGCGAAAGGGGTGGTGGGCGGCGGCCAGTAGAGCGCTGTAAGTGCTGGAACGGTGAAGGGGTAGAGAGCGAGACGGAGTGCGGCAGGGATCGGAATATTGAGCGGGGAGAACGGAAGGTAGGAACGGGCGAGCAACGGGAGAGAGTAGATCGAGGTGTAGGACGCAATACTTTCCTCATTGGAAAGGGAGAAGCGCGGCAAAGAACGAGGCGGGGACCTCCCACGACGAGGAGCTTAGCAGATGGTATGGTAGTGTGTTTGGGAGCGCAGCGGGTACACGTTGAGACAAGTCAAAGAACGTGGCGAGGAGAATGACAGGATGATCAGAAAAGAGTGGTGTAGAGCGTGGCGGGGACTAAGGCAGAAGGTGCAAAAGAGGTGGCTCAGGGTATCAGTTGATGTCACTGCAGTGACTCTAACCGGGAGGTCCTAGGTTCGAGTCTCGACGGTGGTAGGATTTTCGACACTAGCTTGTCAGTAGAGACCGAATTATATGCAAGCATTTTTTGGGGAAAATATGCGCATATATATATATATATATATATATATATATATATATGGATATATATATATGGATTTTTTAAATATACATGGCAAATGGAGATTTTATGCTCAATTTATGTATGGAAATAATACTTCAGAAAATAAGGATTAAAAATAAAAACAAGCATATTAATAATTTTGCCATGTAGTACATTTATTACTAAAAATTACTTTTAATGATAGACTATATGTGAATGTCTTCATCAGACAGTAGTACTTGCAAAACAATTTACTAAACATGTTTTTCAAAATTGTCAACCAAAAACTTACTTCTTTTATCTATGTTTGTAAATTGAAAACGTTTTTTCAACATCTATCGATATTATTGGGCAATATTTAAATTGTGCCATTAAAAAAGGTGCCACATTTAGACCAATTTCTTCTAAAAGAACCGTTGTATTTTTGCAACCTACTTGAACCTACTCATTGTTCTTGTTTCAAAAATTTAATAGACAAACTTCTTCAAATCTTCGTCAAAATCTTCCCTGCAATTTATGACTCGGATTTCTTTAAACTGTAGTAATATGCCGCAATATGCCAGATTGTTAAAAATATGCAATTATTTCAGAAATATGCAAAATATGCATGCAAATACAACTTGCATATTATGCGGTCTCTACTTGTCAGCTAGTTCGAATTTAGTTGCGTCTGAAGAAAAATTCTACCAGCTGGCTGCTCTGATCGGTGGACCGCGCACGATCTTTCCTCCTCCTTCCTGTCCTCTTCCTATCCTCACATCTTACTTACACACATCTACACTCATATGCACTACACTACCACATATGCCGGGAGATCGGTCGGGAGCTTAGTGTTTGTCGTCGGAACTGTCGCGTTCGGCGTCGGAACTCACCATCCAGTAGGGTAACATCACCACCACATCCCGAGGAAAAACATGCACAACTCTCACGGGACTAATGATCTTAGCCGTTGATGCGCCCGGCATCATTAACAATCAATCAATCATCTGTGGGGGAAGGCGTGTTGGGAAGGGTTGGCGGGGAGGGTGACGCCACGTGGAGTGGCGGGTGCCGGGAGTCGTGGCGGGGTGCGTCGGGGAGTGGATGCTGGGAAAAGCAGCGGTAGGAGAACGGGGATGGGTGTGGTTGGAGCGAGGAGTCTTAACAGATCAGAAACGAGGGCATGGAGCGTGCAGCTGAGCCGCAATAAGCCAAAGGGCTGGGAGCGTTAGAGGAAGGTAAGTAGATGGCGCTTGTCGAGGGACGCGACTGATGGCGTGGCGGGGAGGGGCCCCAGGCCGCATGGAGAGACGAGTGCCGGGCGTCGTGGCGGGGTGTGTCCTGAAGTGAGAGTTCGGAAAGGCATCGGTAGGAGGGCGGAGCAGGGTCCGTCTGAACGGACCGGAAACGAGGGAGCTGGTCCCGCAGTTGAGCCGCAATGAGCCAAAGGGCTGGGAGCGTTCTGAGGATCGTGTGCATATCGATCGTGTGCTGGGCGAGGGACGCGACTGATTGCGAGGCGGGGAGGGTCCCTGGCCGCGGGGAAAGACAAGTGCCGGGAGTCGTGGCGGGGTATGTCGGGGAGTGAGTGATCGGAAGGGCACCGGAGGAGGGTGGTGCACGGTCCTTCTGAACGAAGCGGAAACGATGGCATGGAACTGTATGGAACAGTACGGAAACGAAGGCATGGAAGACTGAGCCGCAATAAGTCAAAGGGCTGGGAGCGTTAGAGGATCGTATGTAGATGGCGCTTGTCGAGGGACGCGACTGATCGCGTGGCGGGGAGGGTGACACGGCGCGTGGAGAGACGAGTGCCGGGCGTCGTGGCGGGGAGTGAGTGTTCGAAAAGACCCCGGTAGGAGGTCGGGGCAGGGTCCGTCCGACCGGACCAGAAACGCGGGAGCCGATCCAGCAGCTGAGCCTCAATGATCCAAAGGGCTGGGAGCGTTAGAGGATCGTATGTATATGGCGCTTGTCGAGGGACACGACTGATCGCGTGGCGGGGAGGGTCTCAGGGCGCGGGGAGAGACGAGTGCCGGGCGTCGTGGCGGGGAGTGAGTGTTCGAAAAGACCCCGGTAGGAGGTCGGGGCAGGGTCCGTCCGACCGGACCAGAAACGCGGGAGCCGATCCAGC
The DNA here is from genome assembly GCA_011170035.1 of Teleogryllus occipitalis. NCBI lineage: Eukaryota > Metazoa > Arthropoda > Insecta > Orthoptera > Gryllidae > Teleogryllus > Teleogryllus occipitalis. Next base: position 61,552 of record BLKR01005124.1, on the reverse strand, counting down.
AGCTGAGCCTCAATGATCCAAAGGGCTGGGAGCGTTAGAGGATCGTATGTATATGGCGCTAGTCGAGGGACACGACTGATCGCGTGGCGGGGAGGGTGTCAGGGCGCGGGGAGAGACGAGTGCCGGGCGTCGTGGCGGGGAGTGAGTGTTCGAAAAGACCCCGGTAGGAGGTCGGGGCAGGGTCCGTCCGACCGGACCAGAAACGCGGGAGCCGATCCAGCAGCTGAGCCTCAATGATCCAAAGGGCTGGGAGCGTTAGAGGATCGTATGTATATGGCGCTAGTCGAGGGACACGACTGATCGCGTGGCGGGGAGGGTGTCAGGGCGCGGGGAGAGACGAGTGCCGGGCGTCGTGGCGGGGAGTGAGTGTTCGAAAAGACCCCGGTAGGAGGTCGGGGCAGGGTCCGTCCGACCGGACCAGAAACGCGGGAGCCGATCCAGCAGCTGAGCCTCAATGATCCAAAGGGCTGGGAGCGTTAGAGGATCGTATGTATATGGCGCTAGTCGAGGGACACGACTGATCGCGTGGCGGGGAGGGTGTCAGGGCGCGGGGAGAGACGAGTGCCGGGCGTCGTGGCGGGGAGTGAGTGTTCGGAAAGACCCGGTAGGAGGGCGGGGCAGGGTCCGTCCGACCGGACCGGAAACGCGGGAGCCGATCCAGCAGCTGAGCCTCAATGATCCAAAGGGCTGGGAGCGTTAGAGGATCGTATGTAGATGGCGCTAGTCGAGGGACACGACTGATCGCGTGGCGGGGAGGGTGTCAGGGCGCGGGGAGAGACGAGTGCCGGGCGTCGTGGCGGGGAGTGAGTGTTCGAAAATACCCCGGTAGGAGGGCGGGGCAGGGTCCGTCCGACCGGACCGGAAACGCGGGAGCCGATCCTGCAGCTGAGCCTCAATGATCCAAAGGGCTGGTAAGGGTCGCATGTGTGGATGGCGCTGGGCGAGGGCGAGGCGGAATAGGCAAAGGGCGTGCGCCGGGTGCCTGCCGCCCGCGGCAGCCAGCGTGAAGGCGCCGTTGCGTCGGGCGCCACGAAGCGGCCAGACTCGCGCGCGTGTGTCGTGGGTCTTCGCTTGACAAAGGTGACGTGCGAGCTCTAATGGGGGGCGCGCGGCCTAACAACCCTCGGAGCCGGAGACGAGGGAAGGGAGAAGGGCGTGGCGTTGGACGCCGAGGGAGAGACGGGAACGAAGGCCGGAGAATACAGCGAAATGGTGTTCGCGGAAACAGCAATGACCAACATCATTAAATAACAAAACCCCACACAGCTCTGAAAAGTATGTTATCGAAACTAATCATTTCTGAATCGGCATGTACATAAACATAATTACATATTCAGTGTCATTACTTCTGTAGTCGATAAACGTACTGACGTGTTTTATCGCTTATTATTCAAAATTCTTGCCGCTCTAGCGTGCCATTTTGTGTTTCAGTTGTGTTTGTGTTGCGAATCGTGTTGGATTGTGGCATATCTAAATTCCCTTGTCGCACGATTAGCGAGTACTTAGATCTCGTGGGAATTTAAGTTATATCTCTTGTTTAAAAGTCTGTAAAATAGATTTTAACATAATCTTTTAAAGATAACGAAATTATAAAGCTCGTAAATTTATTTCATCCTTCACTAATGGAATTACCTATCTAATGACTTGCTAACGTTTGTTGTTATATCAGTTCAATGATTGGTCTGTGATGACTCAAAACCCTTAATTGAGAATAAGATAAGCAAATTTGGATCATAGCGTATACTTTCATCTTACGAATTCGTAATTTAGTTATTCGATACTCGGTATTATTGCCAGAATCATATTGTATCTTTGATATCTACAAGTAATCCGCCAAATTGATTGAACTGTACAAATTTATTTGAGAATTCAAAATTCTCATTATTCTCGTTGCAATTTTGTTCGCCTCTACGGACAGTTGAGTAGAAACTGATAATAAGGATAAAACACAAATAGAGTTATTTATTTACAGTTCTATATTTACATTTAATACATTTTATTAATTAAATCTCATGATACTATTTATCTACCGTGATATTTGTTATTGACCCCAGAATTTCAAACTGGTTTTTTTAGCTTAACAAAAACTTTAAAGGTCATGCTGCTCTAAATTTGAGGGATCTAAAAGAACTTTTACTTTCACTCTTTGTCTCCTGCACCGCTGGTACACCTACACCTTTTTTAAGCACGAAGGACCTTCACAATACGCATCGACCTTTTACTTTCTAGCATTACTAGTAATTACGTTGTAAAGAGAAAGTATTCTAACACTAGGAGAAAATTTGGCGATTATTCGACAAAAACTCTAATTGTGGAGCCCTGGTACCGAAAAAGTGGTTAAATATTTTTCCTTTATGGAATCAATTCCCTTCTCTATCTCGTTGTGTAGCCATAATATACGTTTATGGGACCTCGATACCGAAAAATTGATTGACGGCAAAATTAGAAAGTGCAGTATTGATGATAGAGATTTTTTATTTAATGGAATTCGTTCTAAAATGTAGGTATTTAAAGAAGGTAATGCTCAATTTTTCGAAACAATAAGTAGTTTTGTGTAATTTTTATTGGAGTTAATGCAATTTATAATATTTTTCTCAGAAATGTCTAGAAATGTTTCATTTATTTTTTCTCCGATAAGGTAAATGACCCGAAAAAAAGGCACAGGTCCCTTTTTCCGCGCTCTCGCTGTATTTTCAAACATTTCGGAACATTCTATTCTTTGGATTGTTCGTTCTGAGACGTTTATGAAGCGAAGGAGGAAATGATTTTCCTCCAACTCCACACTTGATGAACTTTTGCTTCCAGAGGACAAAAAAACTGTTTACCCGAAAAAACGACGATCGATAGACAAAATGGAAGAGAAAATCAAATGTACGTGTCTGGCTATTTCATTAAAGAAAATTAACTACAATTATTCTCTTTGCAGTTCCATTGCAAGTCGTTAATAATGTAGATAATTGGAGTCATTTTATTTCTTCAGTGCCAACAATAATACGAATACATGGATTCTTTACAAACAGAAATCAAGTATTCTACAGTGTATATTTTACCCCTAAAGTCCGAATCTGGTTAATATCCCAATTATCGGGTTAATATTCACATCATTAAAAAAGGGTAGATAAAATTCAACACAGGAACGTTTTGAATCATACTTCAGACTTGAGCCGGATGATGTTGACATTACCTACCAAGAGTTGGCTAGGATAGGAAGAGTATGTCACGGTGATGAGGAATAGTAGATATATGATAAACCGGGATCAAACTGCTATTGGGAAGTTTCTAAGACAAGGGAGTGCCAAGATGTCATGTTTTCAATTCCATTTAAACAAGACCACCTAATGTAATCTCAAGAAATATCTCAGTTGATTCTTTGCTACGCATTACCGAGCTAGCTTCGACATTCTCTGTTTACATACCAACTTTGCAAAGCATAATTTGTAATGCATTTTTATGGCATAAAAACTTCTCGCAAACAAAATCACGCCTTACACGCCTGCCATTCACGTAGTTTTGCCAGCTTTCTGTGTCTAAAATAAACATTAGTTGAAGCCCGACATGATCGTTCAACATCATGCATACAGCTTTATCCACACCAACAGACTCAAGGGTGAATTTACAAGCCACTCCTAACAGCCGTATTTCGGGCTTAAACCGTGACATACATGTAACTTGTGGTGTCGCAAGTACGAGAGTTCTTATATGGTCTCTAGACAAATGGTTTTAACGACGCAGGTGACGTGTACAATAACTTTTTACCAGAGTGTTTGTTGTCATGACTAAAAAATGATGAAATTATTAATTAAATAAAAGATGAAATGAGGTGACTTGCTTCTGCCTTCCTTACCTCAATCACAAGGGGAAAATCCTCACGAGGAATTTCAATCTAGGACTGTTGTCGCCACAGCTCTCGTATCACTTACTAGGAAGCTCTACACTCTCAATAGTTATTAATTATTATTACGCTGTGTTAGCATTTTGCGTAAATAACGACATTCTTTTGTGCTTGTTTTCTTCAATGGTTCGTGAAAATAGAGCGTTGCACTTAGTATTATACATACTTACATTACTTCTTATAAAATTTCGTAAATACGTGCAGGCTGTATTCTCTCAAATCTTCAATTACGAATCATGCTTAATATTAAGTGACACTGCCAGTGGTAGAAACCAATATTCGCCGAAAGAGGACCCCGAATACTTTTGAACTGTGAAGTCACACTATCCGATATACTACAATCCTCTTTTGATAGAGTCAACAAGATAATACCACTTTAAGGAGAGATAAGGAAAGTTCATTCAATTTAATAAAGTGATTGACACCTCTTGGATGCCACACGCAGTCTCCTAATGCAGAGATTCTCTCTAGAACCCATTTTAGATCTGCGTTTCTGATTTTCCTATTTTTCCGAAATTTTAGAAACTGACGAATATTATAAAGTGAGAGATACTGATAGTAGTTGGTTGCTGATCATTACGTTAAACTGTATCTACGATGGAACGAACAGGTTATAACTCACCATTCCTGAAATCTAGATCACCACAGGAATAGAAGCAGACCTCCGTAGTTCTCCTACAATTCTATATGCCCTTCACGACAGTTTAGCAACTTGTTAAATGACGTGAATTATCAGAATTAGGCAAGGAAGCATGATGCAATCCGGCCGCAGTAATATGGTAATACATTTAGCCAACTGTTGTAATTGAAATTGAGTTGACAAGCGCGCGGAGGTTCCTGTCCGCTAGGTACGAGAAGGCAGGCAAAGATAGAAGAATAAAATATAATTATTATTTAATGTAGTATACTATGTTATAATAAGGAATAACATGTGCACGCAAAATAAAATAAAAAATAAATTCAAAAGTTAAAAGAATTTAATGGCTGTTAACATTACTTTCGAGACGTGGAAATGAACATAAATTTGATCAAATGCCGGCCTCAGTCGGACAGGGGCTTCGAGGAGCGTAAATGAATTTTCCGAAGGCTGCGAGTTTGAGCCGCACCCCCTGGATATATATTCAGGGAGTGTTGGTTTGAGTCACACGTTGTGACATGATTGTGGAAGAGCTGATTGTAATGCCGACATGTAACACATCTGAATAATCATTCAATTTATATCACTAGTCAGCATGATATCAGGTGATTGAAATTTAATACGTGTTCTTGGGTCATTTACTTATCCATATTTCAGAATTGTTCTTAGTTTTTTCTCGCGTACAGTTTTCTCACAATGGAAGCATCCTTTTTTAACTGATTTTAGATGTGAAATTTTACTTTGCAGTCCCACAAATTGTTGGGTTGGCACAGCCCAGGGGATGTTTGTGTTTAATTTTGATTTTGGTTTGGTCGTTTGGTGAATGTTCTGTTCTTACAGAGCTATTAAGTTTTAACTTTTCTCGTGTGATGTCACTTTTATGTATGAATTTTATTTCGAGAGCTGTTCTTCTGTGTGAAAGAACTATTGTATGTAAAAGTGTCTGCATGCAAGTGTTTGAATGTATTGTTTGTTGAAATTGTGTTGTGATTATTCATCGAGCGGTCATAACTAACTTTGATAAAAAAGCTTATTATGCTTATTTTAATGAAAAACTGGACACCAGGACAAGGTATGAGCACCAAAACAAGTATGTCCTATATCGCGATTATAGATTGGAGTCAAAAGGAAAGAAAACGAGTATTGTCATTTGCAATTCCTGTAGTTTGGAGGTACTAACCCAAAGATCACCTTAATGAGTGTTATTTCTGTTTTGTCAACCTTCAAGGGCACAATTCAAAAAATAAGAAACATATTTTGGTGAGAAATAATTCTTCCGCCGTTAGACCAGATCCACAAGGAGACGACCTGCATGTCCCTCCTCCATTAGCGGACTTTGAGAACACGGCACACAATGATTCTGAATGTGATACTTCTGGAGGTGATAATAGTAATTATAATTGAGATCACACACGTGGAAATGGCTTCCCACAGTAGTTCTCCAGCAATCAACTTAAATACCTAGTATGAGATCTGAATTTGCAAAGGAATTTGTCGAATTGCTTGGGTCTCGGCTAGAAAATAAGAACCTGAAACCAGGAACACTTTTTCATGGTATACGTACAGACGATTAGAATAAGATCATTTATTTTCGCATTAAAATTCCTTAGTTTTCAGCAATAAAATCAACAATTTAATAGCAGAGCATTTATATGGATTGGGCATGATTATCTATCAGTAGAAACGTTTCATAGATTCATCCAAGAGGAGTCTTAAAAAGATGTGATACTGCAAAAATATTTATATATCTCTTCCTGTGATACATATAGTTAAAATGAAAACGACATATGATAATATGAAAATACTGTTAATAAGTATTAAATATGAGCCACACCAGTGAGCTTTGGTGTCTTCAAAATTATAGGTATGCTATTAGCTGAATACACGAAAATGTCTTCTTTTCTGTGTGAGTGGGACAGCTGAGCAAAAAAAAGTATTGGAGTGTGAGAATTTGGCCAAAGCGAAAACAATTCTTACCTGGAAATAATCATGTTCCGCACAAAACCGCTTGTAGAACCCAACGAAATTTTACTTACACCCCTGCATATCAAATTAGGCTTGATGAAGCAGTTTGTGAAAGCTCTATCTCAAGATGTTTCAAGTATCTCTCAATGCAATATCCTTTCATCACACAAGAGAAGTTTCATGCCGAAATGCTTATTGGACCACAAATCCCCTTACTGATAAAGAACAAAGAATTTGAGATAACAATGAATTAGGGAGAAAAAGATGCATGGTCGTCCTTCGCTGAAAAACTTTAAAGAGCAAGGTGAACGCTTCCACCAGAATATCGAGGAGATGGAGAAGAGATATCAGGGAATATGAATGAAAGTAATAACCTGCTGATAGAGGCTGATAAATACTGAATATTGGATAGGGACGGTGTAGGTAGAGAATGTGCAAGGAAATCAAAGAAGAGAAAATTTCAAAATCAATGAAAAGATTTTTTAAGTGTTCGGGTAGAGTGCACATAAATACATTACTATGGTTCTTTTTTTGTATTTTCAATAATTATTTTGGGGAAAATAAGCCATTTTATGTCATATCGTTTCAATAAATTAGTTAAAATCATTAAAAATTGTCTCATCTTGTGTAAAACCATGACGTGATAGAGAAAAATTAAACACATTTCTATATTTAGAACGAAAAATTGAAACATGATCGCTTATTATTGAGTAATCACCTGACAAAAAGTTAAAAATGTAGACTAGTGTAATCATTCATTTCTCATTATAACTCACCTGTCATCATTCCTACCATCATCTATCTATTGGAACGAAATTGCAAATTACGTACCTCTGTGACCATCTCTCCAAGAAGAGGGGGTAAATTCTTTGCCTATGGTCAGAAACAGAGTCCAGCATTCATCACTACCTTGTTTCAATTGTAAATGATTTTTATGTCACGTAATTAAAAGCGTGTGTACAAAACCCTATAGAAGTTGTATGAAACTGGAATTTTCTTATATATTTTCAAGTAAAATCAGCAAAAAAATCACTCCCCACAAGTCATTCTCCTTATTCACCGAAATCTTAAATATTACACACGTTTGGCAAAGTTCTCGAAGTCGGCGAGAACACAAGCCGCTTATCTCTCTACGGATCATCGTTTCCTTAATCATGATCTCGTAACTGCCGGACAAACTTTGTTTACCCCTTTACCTCCAGCACTCACCCACCCAGCTTCATAGGACGCTGCGGTGTCCGTTCGTTCGCCCAACCTCCAGCATTGTTTGTTTGCGATTATTATTGCAGAGATCGGAACGAGCGATTCGATGCCGCACCCGTCCCCTCGTCCCAGGGGGCGGGGTTGAAGGCAGGGGTGAGGGCAGGAGCGAGGGTGGGGCGAGGGTGCGGCCGGGCTGAAGGCAGGGGAGAGGGCAGGAGCGCGGACGGGGCCGGGCCGAAGACGAGGGAGAGGACAGGAGGGAGGGCATCGGGGGGGAGGGTGGGGGCGAAGGCGAAGGAGAGGGCAGAAGTGAGGGTGGGACGAGGGTTAGGATGGGGGCGAAGGCGAAGGAGAGGACAGGCGCGCGGACGGGGCGATTGCGAGGGCAGGGGCGAAGACGAGGGAGGGGACAGGAGGGAAGGTGTGGCGAGGGTGAGGGCGGGGCTGAAGGCAGGGGTGAGGGCAGGAGCGAGGGTGGGGCGAGGGTTAGGGTGGGGGCGAAGGCGAAGCAGAGGGCAGAAACGCGGACGGGGTGAGGGCGGGGGCGGAGGCGAAGGCGAGAGAGAGGACAGGAGGGAGGGTGGGGTGGGGGTGAGGGTGGGGTGCAGAGAGGCTGGGGTGATGGTGAGGGTGGGGGAGAAGGCAGGGGAGAGGGCAGGAGCGAGGACGGGACGAGGGCGAGAGTGAGGATGAAGGCGAGGGAGAGCGGGTGAAATAGGGCGAAGACGAGGGCGGGGGCAATGGCGAGGATTAGGGCGAGGCACGGGGCGGGAGCGGAAGTGAGGGCGGGGGCCAGAACGAGAGCGAAGGAGAGTGCAGAGCGGGGTGTGGGCCAGGGCGGAGTAGAGGGCAGTGGCGAGGGCGAGGGCAAGGGCGTAGGCGGGGCGGGGCGCCGATCGATGTGTTTACCGCTGCGCCCAGCGGCCGGCCGCCTGCGCTCCCACGCCTCTGCTCTCTCCAGCCAGCGTGCCCCGCCCCGCCCCTCCCGCAACCCCCCTTCCACGCCGCGCCTCCCTGCACAGGCGGCGGCTCCTTTTGCTCAGGCCCCCTGCCACGCGTGGGATGCATTCCAAAACATACAGGGTGCCCTACGATTGGTCATTATTTTGGTGACATTCAATAATCCCTTCGATATATTTAAAATATAAAAATATATTACGACACGTTCAAGATCAGGTACACTTCAAAAAAGTTGGAAACAGAGGGTCAAAATTGTGCCAATGTGAACAGAAGGTCTGGCGATCGTACTGGAGGCATGATGAAACATCTGAGCACCACAGAAGTTGAAATAAATCTACCGTACCAAACGATAAGGACATCACAGATGAACTCATTCACTGCTTCGGGATCTGTGAGATTCTTAGGTCCTTGTATTCGACTGAAAAGTAGAGTAATCTGGCCTGTGATCATACAAATGTAGTATAAATTATAAATAATAGTAGTAGATAAACTTTGGATGACTTTATTATCCTAACAGTAGTAATAATATGGTTTTTATTAACCTTCTCATATAATTTCCACTTTCGTATCACACTATCTCTTTCCTTCTCTTCCTCTCTTTTCATCTCCAGTCTCCTCTTTCCCGGCTTTCTTCAACGCTTCGTTTTTTATCTCTGTATTCATTTCTTTCTTTCCCTCTCCAGTTCCCACTGTTCCCACTTTTCCGGTTTCAACGTTTCGTTTTTTGTTTCTGTATCAATCTTTAACTTTCAGTCCTCCATTTCTCCGTCTCTTTCTACTTACACTCCTCCGTCTTCTACTTCTCGATCTTATTTTCTTCTCATCTATTAGTTCTGTCTTCTCTTTCCTCGTAATCTCCCCTCCAGGCGCGTCAACGTTTGACTGTTTCTTTCTCGACCGAAGAAATGTGGTGGTGGTGGTAATGATTATGATTATGATGATAGGGGATGGCTTTGGTTATAAGTGTACTTTGGAAACAAAAGAGTTAAAAAGTGACACGGAGCTCGGGAGAGCCTCACCATGCCACAATACCAGCAAACATCTATGTCCGTGAGGGAGACTCGAATTCTCCGCCCACCGAATCGATACTGCTAAACTTCATCCACCGCAGCGATATTGGTGGTCCAGGTCAGCCGCTGGGAAGTAATATATTATTTTCTCTGTTGAATGTAAGCAATAGACTAATATTTCAAACGCGTAATAAGAGGAGCTTCAAAAGATGGTCGTTAGAAAGCGTTATGTATACGCTCTTTAAATGTGACTTTCTTGTACGTTATAGTTATTTTTTCTATGCCTATGTTAATTAAGATCAGTGACAATCTACATCTCTGCCTAACTCCAGTCTTGACCTCCACGGTCTCTGAAGTTTCCTTAGAGAATTTAACTTTCGAAACTGTTTTCGTTAGTTTTGAGTCATAATTACTCTTGTCTTCTCGTCCGCCTCAAATTTCTCTAAAGCATTTAAGAGCGCCTATCTGTCGACTGAATCGTTCTAATGGACGACTTTCTTAATGTCGACCATTAGAATTACTATTCTTGCCCTTTACGACTATTATGGTCAGAATGCTTTTTAGATTAAAGATGGTCACTTTGTATCCACCTATTTCTAACATATTTGTTCTTATACCCCAGAAAAGCCTAAAAGTATTCTACAAGTGATATAAATGAAATACCTTTACAGTTGTTTGGACGAGTTTTGTCTTCGTATGGAGGGGATGGATAAGAACACCATTTTCAATAACTTCTTACACTTGTACTTATCGTCATCAACATCCTTGTCATTATTATTATTATTATTATTATTATTATTATTATTATTATTATTATTATTATATTTGAGAGTTGTTTACTAAAAACCTATAAATTCAATTCTAGAATGGTGCCTTTCACCTTAAGGGGGTCATAGTAGATAACAATGTCGACCGTGCGAGAGAGCATACGTTCCCGCACTCTACTCAACATTAAACAAATTCCTCTGTATTCTCCAAAAAGGAGTAGGACTGTTGCTCATTGAACTACTATTGTATCGTAGAACGACCTTCTTGTTTGGCAGTGAAACGATTACTTTATGTTAAAATATGATTAATTGATTAGTGATTCCGGGCGCGTCAACAGCTTCGGTCATTAGTCCCGTAAGTGCAGTGCATATTTTTCCTCGGGGGGTGGCGGTGATCTTCCCCCGCCGGATGGTGAGATCCCGCGCCGAACTACCGTCGGTTAGCGGGGTTTTCCTCTAACCAGGTAGTACCACCCACTAGCGGGACTGGTCTGATGGTGGTGTGCAAATGAGTGTGTGTGTGTGTGTGTGTGTGTGTGTGTGTGTGTGTGTGTAAGTAAGGAGTAGGATAGGGCAAGGAATGGGAAGGAAAGATTGCGCGCGGTCCGTTACCTGCTTTTAGAGTACTGCCCCGGCATTCGCCTGACATTGATCGAAGAAACCACGAAAAACTTCCGATCAGAGCAGCTGCCCATTACAATTCTCCTCCAAACAGAATTCGACCTAGATACCAAGCTAGTGTCGAAAATCCTGCAACCGTCGGAACTAGAACCTAGGACGTCCCAGTCAGAGGCACTGCAGAGACATCAGTTGATGACCTGAACCACCTCTCCTGGTGAAAATATGATCGAAAAGAATATGAATACAAAGGAGCGATCTGAGTTGTAAGAAAGTTGCTTACTGTAGATTAGTCTTCCATTACTGTAGATTCCATCTTGTTGGAATATGTATTAAATTACTTCCTCTAACTCGTGTGGTCCAAACCCTTGAAACCGAAAAATTAATTGACAGCAAAACATCTGTCTGTTCGTCTATTCATATTGTTGACCTATCTGAATTATCGATTGATTGATTGATTGATTTTTTCGTGTTTCCGGGCGCGTCAACTGCTTCGGTCATTAGTCCCGTTAGTGTAGTGCATGTTTTTTCTCGGGAGATGGCAGTGAACCTCCCCCGCTGGATGGCGAGATCCGGCGCCGACCTACCGTCGGCTAGTGGGGTTTCCCCCTAACCAGGACTCACCCACCAGCGGGGCACCGCCCCAGCTGGGACAAGCTCTAAGCTCCCGGCATATATGATGAATATATGATAGTGTGGTGCATGTTAGTGTAAGTGTGTGGGTGTAAGGGGAGAGGAGAGGACAAGGAAGAGGAAGGACAGATCGCGCGCGGTCCGTGGCCCGTTTGGTAGGGTACTGCCCCGGCATTCGCCTGGTGTTGATCGGAGACACCACGTAAAACTACCGATCAGAGCAGCCGGCCGCTAGAATTCTCCTCCAGACAGCGACTGAATTCGACGAAGTTGAAAAGGTAGTGTCGAAAATCCTGCCGCCGTCAGGACTCGAACCTAGGACCTCCCGGTTAGAGGCGCTGCAGTGACATCAGTTGATGCACTGAGCTACCGCTACCGGTCTGAATTATCGAAAATTGCTCAAGATATAAATAATGCGCCAAAGGACATTAGAAGCACTGAGACCTCGCTCTAATCTCTAAACTCATTGTGGTAGAACCTGTTATATTCTTTACGCGAAGGGAAATTTTTATGCATCGCGATCGTTCTAATTCAACAACCGAAACTCAATGAATTTTATCTCCTTTAAAAACAGCTCTTCAGCAACCTCAGTTCATCTCTATTTGTTGCACAATCAATTTTAAGACTGCAGTCAATAGGTTTGTTGAAATAGATGAAGTAGAAATTAGAGTGCGTAAAAATGCTGATAATGGTCACGAATTCTAGTCTTCTAATACTCTTAGTGCTCCAAGGATGAGACTGCAAGCCATTAAATATTTGTTATTCACCTTCGTGTCGTGGATCAGCAACTGTTTTTGTATGTTGGTGTACAAAGAACTGATGTTCTATATGTGTACGTTATTGCAGTATTCACGAAGACTGTTTTTGTTAAAATATTTAATTTATTGCAGTGCTATACGGGAGTATTTTACGTGTTTTTTGAACATTTCTATATTTATCTGCCCTGTTTAATTAAAAAATATTAATGATAATTCTGTTGTCGCTTTATTGTATCAGAATAATCTCTAATGGCATAAAAACAATTTGATGCAGTAATTGTAACAGATCTACCTATTTACTAAAAGAATGTAATGTTTTTACGTTTTTATTGTCAACTAGTAAAGCATCGAAAATACATGAATTAATAAATGATAACAATGATATATTGTATCTTATCTATCTAACTGAATTGCAGTCTCTAATTGAATGCGTATAATTTAAAAATATAGTTTGATGTTTGGTTTTGAAGTACTGTCGGTGTTCTCGGTGTATAGAGGGAGAGGAAAATATATTATCGTTCACCTAAAAATAATGGTGGTCTAATAATTACACCTGGGATTTAGTTGGTTTTCTATTGTATTCGTTCTTTCCGACAAAGGGGAAAAATTATTTAAACAATGTATTTCATTTTCACAAGTCCATTCAAATATTACTATGCTTTACCTCTTTAGAGTTTAACGTATTATTATGATTTGAATTACTGCTTGCCGCTATATCATTACAAGGCTAAAAATAGATTGATACTTCCATCCAAATCTATCGAGTGGTTCAAAAGTTGTGACGAGAAGAAACACACAAGGTCGATGGTGAAAACATAACCATCCAAGAGGATGCGAAGTGGTAATTTTCTACAGGAAGCCATTGAAAATTCCAGAGGAAGGAATCGACGAATGAAATGAAGGTCATGTTCGCTTGTGTAGCACAGTCTAAAGAAATCCTAAATGTTCTTGGGGAAGTTTCCTTTCCCGATTTCTTTGGTTTGAAGTCCTTGATTTCAACATTTTATTGTGGAAATCATATGCAAGGCACCTTAATATGGATTGAATTCCTAGCAGATGTCATCAACTTTCTAGAGGGATTATGATTTCCGGCATATCTCCCTCTCTAAAATTTGCCAATGCTTTCTGCCGTCCACTCGCTTATTGTGGTTATGGACCACAGTGAAAATCTTCTGTGATACGTTTTGTATAATTCCAAAATGAACAACTCTTGGTTTGACTGCGATTTTAATTCCCTCACGCAGAAATGGAGAGCGGGCACGCTGACCGCTACGGGCTACTTCATGACTCGTTTCGAGCTTTGCAGTAATAAATTGTTTGCAGTACATGTCATATTTGGTTAGCTCTTGTGAAATCGGTTGTGAAATGTGATTATCAAATTTTGTGTAATTCTGGCGTGAACAGCATGAGAAATCAATGTTTTTGTAGCATTTATGCAAAATTGCTTAATGTTTGGGCACTAATGTACCTACCTACCCATAAAGGGATATTTAAATGTCAAGTATCTAAAATCTATCCATAATATTAAAAATGATTGTAGTTATGCGTTAAAAAAGTGCATTTTCAAAACTATTGATAAAGGAAAAATATGTACTTAAGGAAGAGAGAACAGATAACTACTTGATAACTAGAGAAAACGCCTTATTGTAACTCAAGCATAAATCTCTGTTATACTTCACTGTAAATATATTAATATGAAATTCACAAAAGTGCAGTACATCAATTTATAACTTACAATGTGATTAATTCAATAGATCAGGCCAGTAGAATAAGAGTACACGCGTAAATCAGAGTAATAAGTTCGCGATCTTTTTGCCTTCGCTTTATTAATTTAACTCTTAGTCTTTGTAGAAGAATAAATAGCATGTGTTAGATACCCCCTCTAACCACTGTGGAAGATGAATTTGATGCAGTCCTTAAGGGAACAACAGTATTTTCGAAAGAGTGGTAAATCTACGATGCGTGATGCCCAGAGAGTGTTGATAGGACATAACCTTGTGAACTGTTCTTTCTAGTGAAAAAATCCTTTCATAACACTTTTAAAATTTTTTTTTTAAAATCCTTTTAAAAAATATTTTTCTTATTTCAATGACAATATTATAATTAATACATGTTTTATTTTTAATGAAATAGAAAAAAGTTATTTATTTTTTCCTACAAAAAGTACGAACGCAATGTAAGGAAGAAAAGAAATAATGAATTTAAATTTTATTTCTACCACATGAATCAATAAAAATAAAGGCATAAGTATTAAATGGTTTTAAAATATTCATTTTTGTAGTACTACGTTACTATAGGGTCATTTATAAAAAGTAAATAAATATACAGAAATAACAAAAGGAAGCATCAAAATGTAAATTCAAGAAAACGATAAAAATTAATAAAATAAAACTTTGTGACACACTAAAAATAATTTCAGACTCAATATTATAACAAATGTAATTCGTAAGAGTTAATTTTGTATATCATGTCAAAAATCATTGGTATCGTTTGAAAAATCAACATTTCCTAAAATACACCCGACGCTGTAGTGGTGGAAACCTATCAAGTAGTACAACTAGTTTGCCGCAACATCACTTATGCATTTCCAGAAATTGCATTTATAACTTAAATGACACGAAAATATTTATGTGCAAGTTTTATTTGAATCGCACATTGATGAAGGTATAAAAGGCAGAAACGAACCCTCTGGCAGAATATGACATCGGAATTTGAAAAGTTTGTTTCTCTACCGAACTCTTCACATTCCAAAATTCTACAATAAGGTCATGTCATTGTTTTGTCAAGTCATTTGTCGTTAAAATAAAATAATTCATCTATTCTGTGGAAGTGAACCTTCAATTTTTGTAAAAGTGAACTCGCACAATTATTTTACCTGGAGGTGTGAAACATAGCTTTGGGTTCTGAAAGATATTCGTTGATTGATTGACTGATTTTTCCGTGTTTCCGGGCGCGTCAACTACTTCGGTCATTAGTCCCGTCAGTGTAGTGCATGTTTTTTTCTCGGAAGATGGTGGTGATCTTCCCCCGCTGGATGGCGAGATCCGCCGCCGACCTACCGTCGGCTAGTGAGGTTACCCCCTAACCAGGACTCTCCCACCAACGGGGCACCGCTCCAGTCGGAACAAGCTCTAAGCTCCCGACCGGTCTCCCGGGATATGTGGTAGTGTAGTGCATGTTAGTGTAAGTGTGTGTGTAAGGGGAGAGGATAGGACAAGGAAGAGGAAGGACAGATCGCGCGCGGTCCGTGGCCCGTTTGTTAGGGTAATGCTCCGGCATTCGCCTGGTGTTGACCGGAGAAACCACGGAAAACTACCGATCAGAGCAGCCGGCCGCTAGAATTCTCCTCCAGACAGCGGCTGAATTCGACCTAGCTGAAAAGCTAGTGTCGAAAATCCTGCCGCCGTCAGGACTTGAACCTAGGACCTCCCAGTTAGAGGCGCTTCAGTGATATCAGTTGATGCACTGAGCTAGCGCTACCGGTAAAGATATTCGTGATAATTCCATAGTAAATGCTACACATTGGCAAGTTCCGCGGTCTACTCATAAACGTAGGACTTATTGAAGACTAGCAAAATACCCGGCGTTGCCCGGGTTTTCTTCATATTCAATCCTTGCAAATGAAGGAAAAGATCAAATTTAAATAAATCACGGTGTTTGACATTAGGAGTGAGTTCGGTAATAATTTCTTATAAGTGCAAAAACGTAACATTAAAAACGAGTTGCATACGCTATTTTTTGTATAACAGTATTATAAACCTTTAAGGAAGCGAAGTCACGGCGGCCGTCGGGGCCTAAGTTGACCCGAAAGGTTTCCTATTAAGTATTTGGGTGTGAAAACGAAAACTTTGCGTCGAGTTACTTTTTGTATTTATTGTCAAAAGAACTAGATGCTTTCAGTGCACAAATATCCTAATTTCTTATGAAAATATGTTAGTAATGGATGTAATGTAGAAAGCACACCGTCTAACATTATTGAAATGTTATTTTTTGATGAAATGAAATCTCTTGAGAGTTTACGCAAATATACATAAAAGCACCGTTTCATTTATTGAATTTCACGTATTTTCCTTTTAACTCATAAATACGCAATTTTTTTTATTTCTCGAGATTTTACTGGAAACAAACTGTCCGTTGCTTTGTTGGCTTTTCCAAGAATTTCCTCAGGAACTTCACGGTATTCTATCGTTTTGTATAAACAAGCCTGTCCCGCGAGGAGAACCCAAAAGTAATTAGATACGCTCGTATTTTCATAGTAATTGAATACGCTATTTATATAGTAATTAAAAACGATTACAACGCGACTTTTCACTTTTGATGCAAGAAATATGAAAAGGTGTTTCATGTTCTGAATTGTTTTTTATTGTTTTATTGTTTTTCTTAATTTGTTGCGTCTGCAAATTGACGCAACGCATCTCCAAGCCCCTTACCGGGCGTTGAGCGCTTTGCGCTGGGGAGTAATCCTGCATTAACTTGCGCGGGAGTAATCCTCCGTTACCTTTAAGTCATGCACGTCACGTCGCAGTCAGTTGTCAAGAGGACCACCAGGTAGCATCTCCGCGTACGCGCCTCCTGCTACGCGCTCCTGCGTCACTACTCAGCGGCCAGAATTGGAAAGGAATAAGGATAGGGGTAGGGTTTAGGACACTTCACAGGGGTTGGGCTAGCCCTTGTGAAGCAGCCAAACTCGTCTTATTGGAACAAATTTCACATGAGATTCGACGGGAATCGAACCCGGACCTCGGTGGTGAAAGGGTAGCGACTTCGCTATGTGCCACGAGCGAGCCAGCTACTAGCGGTTCAGCAACTATCAAGTAAACCATAAGGTTTTGTGCGGGCCCTTCCCTTCGGGCCAGAAACCCTCCGGTTTGGAAGTCGCCCTCGAGACAAAACAGCTACTTAACGGTCTAAATATGTACAATAACTTAGCATTCTATCTGCGTGGCATTCATCAAGGAACACATTTCTCAAAATCAAATAACTTTTCATAAAATGGTGTAGAATAAAGTATTTACAGAGCGTCTGAATTACTGCAATGGTTGAGTGTTTTCCTGAAATATATTCAGAGAATTGTAATTTGTCATGAAACACATACATGTTTTCACAATCGCACTTTCTGTATACGGTGTACAAGAAAAAGTTATGTACTGCTCCGCAAAATCGATTTCGACATTTTAACAGAAATACACTTTCAAGTTCCCTAATACCGAAAGTGTAGTTTTTTTTCGAAATGCCTGTTCGTCTGTCGTTATTCCGTCTGCGAACAACATGGCCGCCTAAACTATTCGTAGGATTCCCCAAAATGAATATCCCTCGATCAGTCTACCTTGTGTAGAGGCCCTGTCAATTTGAAACGAATCTGTGAATTTTGGGGGTTCTTGACTTAAAACTCATGGGACTTTTTCAAATTTGTCTAAAATAATAACTCCAATTTTGTTTAAATTTCTTGTAAGAATAGAGTAAGATACACCTATAAACATGTCATAGGTACAACTTTCACTGTTACCTCAAAAGTTTCGAAAATTGCAAAAGCTTTAGATTGTGGGAAACTCATCATGCAGCTACATTTTGATAATAATGCCTTTCACGGTCATATGTCAGTTTATATAACTGGCTGATAATGTAAAAGCTTGTTGCGGGTAAAGATAGCCAAATAGATGACGTAGGGGGTTGCGATCTGCTCATTATAGGTTGAAAAATCACTTCGAATCATGTTGGCCCTTGGAGCCGAAACTTTCAGCGCCAGCAATGGATGGACGGATTTCGTGAACGTCACAACATTGTTTTCCAAAGTGTTAGTGACTAACGTGCAGTCAATGAAAATTCGATCAGTGACTGGAAATAGCGAATTTCCGACATAAAAGGATGCTGGCCAGGTGACATCTACATCATGGATGAGACAGGCCTTCTATTGAAATCAATATTGAACAGAACGCTTGCAGTGATAGGAGACAAATATAAGGGTGGTAAATTAGCAAAACAGAGACTAATTATTGAGTTATGAGCCAATATGTATGAAGAAAAGGAGCAACCCTCTGTCATCCACATATATCTGCGTCCATGATGTTTCAAACACGACGTCACAACATTGAGTCATTCTGGCACGCCAACAAAAAAGCGTAGATGACGTGCGAAATTTTTCGTTCATGATTGTACAAACTGAACCCAAAAATGCAACATGCAAACAGGAAGATTTTTACTGTTTGTCGATAATACATGTGATTGCAACGAAAAACTTTCAAATGTAGAAATAAAATTGTTTCCGCCACATTCGACATTTTCCTTGCAACCGCTGTATTGGGGAGTAATTTTTACGTTTAATATCTCAATAGTAAATATATAGGTTCAATATCTCATAATATGAATATTAAAATTACTATTGAGATACTTCTTGGAGTGGATAAGGCCAGTTCATAAATTAACAAAATCTATAACAGTTTCGGTTGCCGTGGGTTGAGTACTTGCAATGAAGTGAACTTGAAACAATCACAAATTGTTTTATAAACTGCAAATTTGGAATAGCTGGTTTGCCGAAAGAAACAATGTATGGCAGTAGTATAGAAGTCATCGAGGATTTGGCCAAAGTCAGCAATATTGATCATCGGGTCGACTGTTTCAAAGACAATAAAATTTTGGATGGCGTAGTTTCGGAAGTTAGGCCGGTCGACAAGGATGAAGAAAGTGTCGTAAAAAGTCATGGGTTTCAAGTTGAACCATTGTTATTACCTGTTGCGCTCTCTAGTATTAGAAGACATTAGGTATTGCCAAATGAATTGAGAAATTCCAACATTTTAGATCACATTGTTGAGGTGTTTCCAATACCTTTCCTCCTTGTTCTATTGAATGAATAGGAATGAAAAATAGAACTACTAATAATTATTTTCATTACTAATTATTATTATTTTATCGTTATTAGTAGTATTATTATAACAATAATTATATAACTTTCACTTTATCATTCATTTTTGTATTCATAATAATCCCTCCCCTGAAGGAAAGCTTCAGATATGCCAGCGCCATTGCTTGTTGCCATTATTTCTTTCGAATCCATATGTACAGTAAATGAAAGACTGAGAGAGCAAGCTCGTGATGAAGTAGCAGTGACAGCGACATCGTACTCCCGGCTTAGAGTTTAATTAATTTCTCTTATTAACAGATGTAAAGGAAATATTCCCGCTACTGCGCCCGGTATTGTACAGCAATATTTTCTGAATATGACAGGTTCCAGTTTAACAGGAAACATAATAAAACATCAGATTTAAAACGTCCAGTCAAAAAATATAGTCTCATTCGAACGCAATCTGAGTAAGCCATGATGAGATCACAGC
The DNA here is from genome assembly GCA_011170035.1 of Teleogryllus occipitalis. NCBI lineage: Eukaryota > Metazoa > Arthropoda > Insecta > Orthoptera > Gryllidae > Teleogryllus > Teleogryllus occipitalis. Next base: position 41,781 of record BLKR01005124.1, on the reverse strand, counting down.
TTACTTTTCTATTCGTTTCATTTGAAGAGAAACACATACTTTTCACGAATAATTTGTTTCATTGAAACTTGTCAAAACGCAGAATGTGCAAACGAAAGAACGTAAATCTTGACGTTTCATGATATTACCTGGCAATTAAATTTATTGCTATTAATAACTTTTCAGACATATTCAACTATTCAAATATATAGTTTATCTCTTCGATCGCTTTTATTTTCATGTTCCGAGTACATTCAATGACTCATTATGAAAGGGGGTCCCGGGACTGGTTGGCACAAGTTCGTAGTTTTTAATTATTTTCGCTACTACGATTTAGTTGTGGTAAGTTTGTTAATATCAATGGAAACTAAATTTATGTTTTTAATTCGTGAATGTTAGACTGTTGAAATTTTAGAGACGTTAAATGGATCAAGCCAATATGTGCCAACCAATCTCACATCAGTTGTGACCAGAAATTTTATTTTATTGCAGCGATAGGTGGTAGGATAACTATACCAATAGCGCAATCGCCACGAGTGACTGCCTTAGAGTTTATTAGTGAGCTTGTGCACCCTCGAACGTTCAAACCGGTAGCGGTAGCTCAGTGCATCAACTAATGTCACTGCAGCGCCTCTAACCGGGAGGTCCTAGGTTCGAGTCCTGACGGCGGCCGGATTTTCGACACTAGCTTTTCAGCTAGGTCGAATTCAGCTGCTGTCTGGAGGAGAATTCTAGCGGCCGGCTGCTCTGATCGGTAGTTTTCCGTGGTGTCTCCGATCAACACCAGGCGAATGCCGGAGCAGTACCCTAACAAACGGGCCACGGACCGCGCGCGACCTGTCCTTCCTCTTCATTGTCTTATCCTCTCCCCTTACACACACACACTTACACTAACATGCACTACACTACCACATATTCCGGGAGACCGGTCGGGAGCTTAGAGCTTGTCCCGGCTGGGGCGGTGCCCCGCTGGTGGAAGAGTCTTGGTTAGGGGAAAACCTCACTAGCCGACGGTAGGTCGGCGCCGGATATCGCCATCCAGCGAGGGAAGATCACCGCCATCTCCCGAGAGAGAAAAACGTGCACTACACTAACGGGACTAATGACCGAAGTAGTTGACGCGCCCGGAAACACGAAAAAATCAATCAATCAATCGAGCGTTCAAGCACTATCGATCTTCTGCGCATGCGCAGTTTGTTTCGCACCACTTTGGAGCCTCTGCGCACGAGCAGAAGATCGATAGTCGGTCCGTTAAGGCGGAAAAATCTCTCTAATACTTCAAGAACAAAATTTGAAAAATAAGAATTAAAGGCTTTCTATTAGCTTGAAAGGTACAGAAAGTGAAGCTTATGTCTTCTAGTGGTGATGAATATAATTTATTGATCCCCTTATTGTATTCTTACGTAATTAGATGAAAACATATGGTTAATAACAACATCACAAGGACGGACGTTTTGAAAAAAAAATGTTTCGGGATCAATAAGCCCCAAAACGTGTAATTCCGTTGAAATGTCGAAATCGATATTCCATAACATTACATTTCTCTATACTATGTTACTCGGTATATACGTACGTATACGAGAGAGTAAAAAAATTAATATGAATGGGTACTTTTTAACTTTTTTGATCTCAGGAGGTAGAAAATCTTTGTCCATTACTGAGTCGAGAGCCAGACCAGCAAGAAAATTTTGCAGTTCATAAATTACCATTCTACATGTAGTAGCCCCTCCAGCTTTTTTAATTGCGAAGAAACACCGTGAAATTATAGATTGTAATTTTATTTTCGATTTAAAAAACTGAAGGATAGTGGCGGAATTCTGGTTTAAGTAGATGGCCGTGTTTCTAGAATAGTGCTACCAAATATTATCCTGATATTATTTCAAATATTCTTATCTATAATTGAATTATCTTAAAATAATTGGACTCTCTATTATCTACAACTACTATTTTATCAAAAGGGATAAAAAACTATAAAAAAAACTCATCAAGATCGTATTATAACACTCATCACCTTTTCGGGAGGCGAGTTGTCTTCAACAATACAAATATGTTTTCAACTGATGTTCAAACTTCTACTCAAAACGTTGAACTTCAAGCAACCCCAGTTCAAAATATGGAATTTTCAACCTTGCAACCACCAAACTATCAACAATCTTCCTATTCAACTACTTCAACATCAACACCTTTTCAAGAATCTTCGGCAAACCTAGTGCCACAACCTAAAACTAACTTAGAAGATATCTCTAGCAACGTTCGTCGTCCTCATCCCTCAGATGCTCCTGAAAACCCTTTCAAATGATCAAAATCAACAACACCCATATATAATATTCCGACCCACTCCAGATGTGAAACTTTGTCTAATCTATAAGAATTGACTACTTCAACTTCTCCACCTCGTCAAAAAGTTCCACCTATAACAGTGATCGGCATCCACTATCCATTACTACTTCAAGACATTGCAAAAGTGATTCACTATAACGATTCAACCAAATCTCGTTTTAATAAAATCCAAACTTTTACTTCTGCAATACATACTACACTTTCCTCTCATTCAAGCTTTATACCTAAATTTCCCTCTAGACCCTATAAGCCACTATCTTTTCGTATTCTTAACCTAATCAAAACGAAAGACACTTTACGTTGTTATTGGCAATTAACACGACGTCCTGATATTAAATCTAAAATTAACAAAAGTACACGTATTATAAGATCTAAAATATATTTATTACAATTTCATTAATATCAATACTTTCTTCAACAAATCCAGCGTCAATCTAAACAATAATTATCCACAATTAAACTACGTTATAATGACAAAACTCTCATTCCTTTCCTAGAAGACTCTTCATCCACAGGCCTAAATGATCCTGAAAAACTTCAATTACTAGATATTCATTTCCAGTCTTCCTTTATTGCTAATCCAATACATAATACTCAACTTCACAATCATATAACCCACTTCCTTTCCTTCCTAATTCTAACGTTGCACAACTTATTCCTTATATATCTTTTACTGAAGTTCATAATATAATAAACTCAATATTCGAAAATCAACTGAAATTGATCAAATTACTAATAAATCACTGAAATTTTTAGGTAATAAATCCATTGTCGCATTTACTAGTATTTTGAAATCGTCTCTTCGTTTTCAATATTTTCAATACACAAATTCTATTCCAATCTTCTTATCTTTACATTTTTTTCTTAATATTCAAATTTTATCTTAATAAATTCTCTTAAAGAGATTACTGTTAGTATTCATAACGACTGTAAATTTCAATGCCCTTGAAAGACATATGAACGGACTCGAACAGAAGCTAATAAATTTTAAAAAATGTGTCAAGTCTTCAGATCTGACAACAACCTCCGAAAAAATACAATTTCACGGTTTTTCTGTATTTAAAAAAAATTGGAGGGTGATGGCGCCAATCTGGGATCACATTCGGATTCAGCGCGTCAAAATACATAGAGAAACATGTGTCAAGTCTTCGGGTCTGACATCTTTTTTTGTATGTGTGTGTGTGCCTGTGATATTAATATGGGAGTGTAATTTCGTCCCGTCATTTTTGACGTGTTACTGCTATAATGTATAATTAAAAAAAGGGAATTCTCAAATGAAATGCTTTTCTATGAAACTCGAGCTGCTGCGTGTTTATTTGCGATGTTACGCTTGAAAGGGTCACACATTGATTTGGACAGTCCTTCAATTACCCCTGATTTTTTTATTATATGCACTGATCGGTAGTTTTCCGTGGTTTCTCCGTACAACACCAGGCTAATGCCGGAGCAGTACCCTAACAAACGGGCCACGGACCGCGCGCGATCTTTCCTTCCATTTCCATGTCCTATCCTCACCCCTTACACACACACACACTATCACACACTACACTACCACACACGCCGGGAGACAGGTTGGGAGTTTAGAGCTTGTCCCGGCTGGGGCAGTGCCCCGCTGGTGGGATACGTGATTGAGGGAAATCCCGCTAGCTGACGGTAGGTCGGCGCGGGATCTCGCCATCCAGCGGGGCAAGATCACCGCCATCTCCAGATGAATAGCAAGCACTACACTTACGGGACAAGTGACCTCAGTAGTTGACGTGCCCAGGATCACTAACAACCAACCAGCCAATCGACCCAGATTTTTGCCTAGTATCGAAACTCCACCACCGATAGGGCTGGAACACTAAGATCTCCTGGTCAGAGACATCAGCTATGCTGACTCAGGGATAAACTCAACCGGTTTATTCTATTCGGTACGAACTTTCTTTTGATTGTATCAACTGATGTCACTGCAGCGCCTCTGACCGGGAGGTCCTAGGTTCGAGTCCTGACGGCGGCAGGATTTTCGACACTAGCTTGTCAGCTATGTCGAATTCAGTCGCTGTCTGGAAGAGAATTCTAGCGGCCGGCTGCTCTGGTCGGTAGTTTTCCCTGGTTTCTCCAATCAACACCAGGCGAATGCCGGAGCAGTACCCTACCAAACGGGCCACGGACCGAGGGAAGAAATCACGAAAAAATCAATCAATCAAAAAAATCAATCAAACTTCTTTTGATTGTCGTTTTCTAGAACTCTCAGCACTTTTTCGATCGATTCGACGTCGTCTATTATTTTAAAATATCTACTGAATATAAATATTTTCTTTTACTTCGAATATTATTTTTATTTCACTACTAGATTTCTCATATTCACAAGGCTTTCATAACTATACCATAACAATCTTTCTTGCTCAACACGATCTCGCGTTTCAGTAATATAAGTTTCTGCACAGAGTTAACTCGTGACTATCACACGCATTCATCTACACGCATACTCTGACATGACAGGCAAACCACAACCTGCAACAAACACGTACAGACATTATCTATCCGTTGTAAGCAAACCGCAACGCGTGCATTATTAGTGTCGTAGGTAAAGTGATTCAAATCTTACTGTATTTTGTCACATAAGAAAGGTCGCCCAGAAACTTGTGTAACAAGCAGAGAGACGTTTTCACGTCAACACCGACATTCTCTGTCACTGCAGCGTTACTCACCGGGCGGTCTTATGGATCTAGTCCCGACGGTGGCGGATTATCTACACTATATTCTGATTTAAACATGGTGGCACTACAAAGTCACGAGCTGGGAGGAGAGGGGGAAATTGTCACTCAATCGGAAGTTCCAATACGAAAAATTTAAGTCGTAACGAAGCTTCCGATTAGATGACAGTGTCTTAAATTTTGCCCCGACTGGAGCGGTACACTTTTGGGCGAGATACCTGGAGAGGGAAACCCCGTAATCCGCCGTGTAGGTCCCAACAGTGTCAGGATTCTAGACACTGGCTAGTCAGCTAGGTCGAATTCACTCGCTGTCTGGAGGAGAATTCTAGCGGTCAGCTGCTCTGATCGGTAGTTTCCCATGGTTTCTTCTATCAACACCAGGCGAATTGCGGAGCGGGGCAATGGGGCGGTGCCCCACTGGTGGGAGAGTCCTGGTTAGGGGGAAACCTCACTAGCCGACGGAAGGTCGACGCCGGATCTCACCATCCAGCGGGGAAAGATCACCGCAATCTCCCGAAAAAAACATGCCTTACACTAACGGGACTAATGACCACAGTAGTTGACGCGCCCGGAAACACGAAGAAATCAATCAATCAATCAATCAATCAATCAACCAAGCAAGTGTATGTTGCGAGAGTCAAGTTATTTAGGTGTATCTATAAAAACCTTAAGATGTATTTTCTAACTCCATATCATACATGTTCAATCCATTATATTTTGTTTTTCATTGTGAAAATGAGTTTTTCTTTATTTTTACCCAAATTGTTTTTGCCTTTGTAACAACGCTTGGTACAGATCGTCTTCGTAATCTAGGGTTAAAGTACTCGTATTCTTTCCGCTATTAGCGGTTGGTCTTCGATTGTGGCTTGGCGTAGGATGACAACGGTTGCGCGGGAATTCGACACCCTAGGCCACCCTCGTAAACAGATTGTTTCGTTGGCAAGAACGGTTTTCGGCGAACTTGAACACTGTGCTCACAAGAAAGCCTCACTCACCCCAAGCAAACGGGGCCCCTCGACTCTTCTCCTGGATTTCGTCCTCCAGTAAACAAAGGCTTCCAGGAAAATAAACAGCTCCATAAAGGCTCAACGGTGCGTCTAGAAAGCAGCAAAAATTCGAGTTGTGGAGATTCTCGTTTCGTCGTTATAGAAGTAAATTAACACTTGTTTACTTTAGAGTGGCAATTATTTTGGCTAGGTTGAATTTTGTTTTTACTCAACTGTAAAGTTTTAAATGCAACATTAACAATCTGATAGTGCAAAAACGAATTGGAAAAAATAATAAGCCATGAGTTTGGATGTGTGGAGAACTTTCAAAATAACTATCTGGTTTTTCTTCATTTGCACCTAAAAATGTCTACATTTATGTCTCAAGAATCACTAGATACGAAATATAGATTCAAAACCGACTTTTTATTGTTGAAAGCTGTCTTTGTAGCTAGTAGCATTACTATATGAACTGAGTTTAGCTCAAAGTGTGGCTCTGCCGCGATTCTGACCGGGAGGTCCTAAAGTTCGAGTCCCGACGGTGGCAGGATTAACACTAGCTTGTCACCTAGGTCGAATTCAGCCGTTGCCTGAAGGCCAATTCTAGCGGTAGACTACACTGATCGATAGTATGCCGTGGTTTCTCCGATAACTACTAGGCTAATGCTGGAGCATTACCCTAATAAACGGGCTAAGGACCGCACACGACTCTTTTCTACTCTTTCTTATCCTATCCTCTGCCCTTACACATTATGTGTATGACACTATCAGAGATGGCAGGAGAGCAGTGGAGAATCTGGCACGGGTGGTCCCCGAAAATACCTGATCCTGGCCTTTGGCTCGACAGCCCGCTACGGGCCTTGGCCGACCAGCGGTGACCCAGCCTCTCGGCCATGGGATAAGGGGTTCGTGTGGTTTGCACGAAGACTTCACCGTATATACTGGTCTTCATAACCTTAGGGTGGGCTTCCTCATCGTTACGCAGCAATAGGTACTGGGACATTTGTAAGGACAGCACAGTAAAGGAAAGTAAAAAAAAAAGAACATTTTTTCTCAAAAACCGCTTACAAGGGACGGTAAAAAAATGGTATCAGTCCCATTTCCGGCTATTTCTCCGTTTTTCAAAAATTACAAAACGTTAACATTTTAAAACTACAAAATTGGAGATACAGATTTGAGACTCCAAGTCTGTTGTAAGAGATCAGCTCTTTGAAAAAGGTTTTTGAAAAAAATAAAGAATAGTTTTTTCGTAATCTGCGCTTAAAATGTATGCAATTTCTAAAAAAATTTTTTTTCAAGAACTGCTACGTATTTTTTCTTCTAACTTTTCCATGGTTAGAAGACGGGACACTTAAAAGATCTGCGCTGGTCTCATTTTCGTTATTCATGTTCTTCGGCTCGACAGCCCGCTACGGGCCTTCGCCGACCAGCGGTTACCCAGCATCTCGGCCATATGATAAGGGGTTCGTGTGATGTTAGCACGAAGACTTCACCGTATATACTGGTCTTCGTAACCTTAGGGTGGTCTTTCTCACCGTCACGCAGCAATAGGTACTGGGACATTTGTAAGGACAGCACACATGTATAATTTGCCTCGACCGGGAATCGAACCCGGGTTGCGCCGTGGGAAGCGAGCTATCCAACGAGCCACCGAGGGAGATCGTGGTGATACCTGGATTGGGAAACCACCTGCAAGACGTGTAGGTTTGCGTCGAAGGAACACTGCCTTCTCCAGGAATAAAACATTCACTACACTAACGGGACTAATTAACACACAGTTTAGATGCCCGGAATTATAAATGAATAGTTAATCCATCATACCAGGTATCGAATGCTGCTAAACCATTAATGTCAGCGACACAATGAATTGCAACGCCGGTACCAGCGAGCATGGGGAAACCGTGGAAAATTAGACATTGGGAGGTCGGGAGCACTATCTCGAGAGGGTGTCAGCAATGCACGTAGTGTTTTTAACCTAACTTAACAACGTATGTTTTAACAGTTTGTGGTCCCTACTGGAATAGAAAGCATAATACGACGTTTTGATCAGTAGTTTGTATGTGAGTTTTGATCTGTGGTTTCTACCACACAAATTCCAGCGCAGCACCGCGCAGTTCCATTCCACCCAAATGTCAGCGCAGCACCTGTACAACAAGTCATGGACCTCGTGCAAGTTTTGCTTACCATACCCTTCCCATCATGTCATCATTATCCTTTCATCTCCAATACGGACTCACCCACTGAAGAGAAGTGCATGCGTCGCGTCAAAATTGCCCAAACCATTACCGACATACGCCAGAGATACGGACTTGTGGACACTAAAACTTCTCAGGAGGAAATCTAGGGGAAAGAAGAGTAACATCGCAATAAATAACCTGTATTCTCTGTACTGGTACAACAGCTCCGACGGGCCGTAACCTTACCAGCGGCGTTCCGGCCTTGCGGCCATGGGTTAAGAGGTACCTGTGATTAGCAGATAGACATCCCCTCACCGTATTCTGGTCTTCTCAACTTGAGATGTGAGCTTCCTATCGTCACACAGCAATAGATACTGGGACACTGCAAGGAAAGTGCACACTCTAATCTGCCCCGACCGGGAATCGAACCCGCGATCGCGTCATGGAAAGTGAGTATGCTGACCAGCGAGCTACCCGTTGGGGAAATAACCGATATTCTACTAAAATATTACCTAAATAACTATATTTTTAACTTCAATCTCTAAGCTGAAATGTGTTATTTACGTTTATGTGGAATATTAGTCTGTTTCTAACGTTTGTCTCTGATTTCTGACTGGTAGCAATCGTGGAATCACGTTTTCAGAGTCTTTAGAGTGACCCTACGAAGACAGAGGGGTTCAAAAATGCACAGGTAAAGAATCCCAGTTTCATATATGCATATTAAGTAAATAATAGACGGATAATGCTGAATCAGGTAAAAGCTCCAGTGTTACTAACTCCAGAGATCTCACATTCAAGGGTAAATAACAATTTCAACTTCACGCAATAGCCCTACAGGAAAACAACGAAATTCTTCCCAGTAAATGGATTATGTTCCGTTTGATGCAGCCCCTTTTTATTCTTTTTCTTACGTTAAATAAAGTAAGACCCACAGGCCTGGTTTTGACTGTTCTTCGGTTGTAAGTATGGTAAATATATTTTAATATTAGATTATACTCTACTGTAGATTCTGATGGGAGAACAAGAAGGAAATAAATGTGTTTGCCGATATTTCGCCTACATTATTAATGTGAATGTACTCGGAATATAAAATTTTTAAACCGGGAGCGGTAGATCAGTGCATCAACTGATGTCACTGCAGCGCCCCTGACCGGGAGGTCCTAGGTTCGAGTCCTGACGGCGGCAGGATTTTCGACACTAGCTTTTCAGCTAGGTCGAATTCAGTCGCTGTCTGGAGAACTCTAGCGGCCGCCTGCTCTGATCGGTAGTTTTGCGTGGTTTCTTCGACCAGGTGAATGCCGGAGCAGTACCTTACCAAACGGGCCACGGACCGCGCGCGATCTGTCCTTCCTCTTCCTTGTCCTATCCTCTCCCCTTACACACACACACGCGCTGACACTAACATGCACTACACTACCACATATTCCAGGAGACCGGTCGGGGGCTTAGAGCTTGTCCCGGCTGGGGCGGTGCCCCGCTGGTGGGAGAGTCCTGGTAAGGGGGAAACCCCAGTAGCCGACGGTATGTCGGCGCCGGATCTCGCCATCCAGCGGGAGAAGATCACCGCCATCTCCCGGAAAGACATGCACTACACTAACGGGACTAATGACCACAGTAGTTGACGCGCCCGGAAACACGATAAAATCAATCAATCAATTAAAATTTTTAAAACACTAAAGCTGAATCGAAAAATATACGTAATTTTTTCATAATTATTAGACAAATGTCTGATATTTTAATTGTAAATGTGTATCATAAGAATAGATTGATTGTTATGAAGACTGATCTCCTCCTCCACAAAACCTACTTTGCTAATTTCACATGCCCACGATAAACTTATAGCTCGAAATAAATATGTATCTACATTAAAAATAACTAACATTCCATTGTCATACATAACGTGAGATACACCAAATATTTTTCAATATTAATGCGCTGATGTGTATGGAACATACTTTGTATAACATTTTCTCTTAAATTCTCATACTTATTGACGAGTTTGTTTCCTCAACTAGTGCAGAACATTTTAGAATAGGAATTAAAATCCAAGAAATCAGAAATTTCGTAGTGAACAAAAACATTCATCAAGATTCAAAAGGATAGCATTGAATTATCCCGTTCCATCTCTAATATTTGCTCCGTTTTCAAAACCATCTATCATTCACGACTCACCACGTTTTGTCCAACATCATTCACCCATTACTGCCATAAAAGTGATCTTTCCGAAAATATGATGGATGTGTTCGGGTGGTCGCGATATCATCGCTCCACAAATATCTACGTGCTTCTTCTCCGCCAGACAAAAACCGTGCAGCTACCTGCAAAATGGAAGATCCGGTAGCTAGAGGCACATCTAGACGAAACCCGTGGAGCGAGAAATGCAAAAAAGAAGAGTCGGAGGGAGAGTTTCTTTCCGACGGCCAGGGCAGAATAAAATCCGAATGAAATGCTACGTGATCTGAGATATAAAATGGTATTTAAGGTTGAAAACATATATCCCACGTTTTGCAGCTAATAAATGATCTGCAATTGGAGCCAAGCAAGGCAGCATTGTGCACTGACGTGCTTGTAGGAATATTTAGAAAGAGTTGTAAATGGTATGACATGATTTTATATTATTATAAACTAAATATATAAGGAAACTCTGGCAATAATAATAATAATAATAATAATAATAATAATAATATTGATAATAATAATAATAATAATAATAATAATAATAATAATAACAACAACGTTTTAATCATTTAGTTTCGCAAGGACTCACTGTCCTGAAACTGAATGTATCACAATGCATATGACGGGTGCGTTCATGTAGTTTCGCTAGGCCATCTCCTGCTAGAAAAATAAACGGCAACCTGTGAGATGCAAGCCCCGGTTACTAGTTACAAAATTAGGTCAATTCTTTTTCACAAAAAGTACAAAAAGAGAAGCAGGTAGCGAGCCTTGCTGGCGGGCAGTCGTGAATTTGAGCGTGCAATTTTATTTCGTTACCGAAACAGGAATGACGCGTAAAGATATAAAATTACAATATGAATGTTTATTAATTACACATTAATTTCTGCCATTTACCTGTTTTTTGTCGACAACTGTGCAAAAATCGTCGAGAGAGTTGATAAAAGTACAACTTGCTTGGAAACAAGAGCACTGGAAAATGCATTATAGCAGTACGTGTTTACTTGAAACTAAATTTTATTTCTCATAAACTGACGGACATAAACGTGAACATGATCTTTTTCATCTGCACTCTTGTAGCTCCTATACAATTCCCTGTTGCTAGGTTACGCCCCGCGAGAAAAGTGCGCGCCTACCTGGGAGATGGAAGGTCGGGTTGCTAGGGGCAGATCTAGACCAAACGCGTGGTGCGACAAATAAAAAAAATAAAAAATAAAAAAAAGAGCGGCGTGAGAGGAAGGCGAGGGCCACGCGGGCGGAGCGGGCGCGTCGGCCTCGGTGGCGCCGCCAATCGATGGAGCAGCGGCGGCGGCGCCCGGCGGTCCGTTGCCAGGGCGACGAGCGTCGCTGCCGCCGCCGCCGCCGCCGTCGCCGCCGCCACCGCCGCCACGCCTGCCCTTGCTACTGTGCAGGCGTACACGCGACGCACCGCCCCCCGCCCACGCCGCCGCCACCGCCACCGCCACCGCCACCGCCACCGCCACCGCCACCGCCGCCACGCCTGCCGTTACCACTGTGCAGGCGTACACGCGACGCACCGCCCCCCGCCCACGCCGCCGCCACCGCCACCGCCACCGCCGTCACGCCTGCCGTTACCACTGTGCAGGCGTACACGTGACACACCGCCCCCAGCCCACGCCGCCGCCACCGCTACCGCCACCACGCCTACCGTTGCTACTGTGCAGGCGTACACGCGACGCACCGCCCCCAGGCCACGCCGCCGACACCGCCACCGCCACCACGCCTGCCGTTACTACTGTGCAGGCGTACACGTGACACACCGCCCCCAGCCCACGCCGCCGCCACCGCTACCGCCACCACGCCTACCGTTGCTACTGTGCAGGCGTACACGCGACGCACCGCCCCCAGCCAACGCCGCCGCCACCCTTCCACCGCCACCACGCCTGCCGTTACTACTGTGCAGGCGTACGCATGTTTACACCGCCCCAGCCCACGCCGCCGCCACCGCCGCCACGCCTGCCGTTGCTACTGTGCAGGCGTACACGCGACGCACCGCCCCCCGCCCACGCCGCCGCCACCGCCACCGCCACCGCCACCGCCACCGCCACCGCCACCGCCACCGCCGCCACGCCTGCCGTTACCACTGTGCAGGCGTACTGCACTGACTGCACCGCCCCCGCCCACGCCGCCGCCACCGCCACCGCCACCGCCGCCACGCCTGCCGTTACCACTGTGCAGGCGTACACGCGACGCACCGCCCCCACCCCACGCTGCAGCCACCGTCGCCACCGCGGCCAGCACCGCCCCCTGCCATGGCCTCGTCTCGGCCGCCGCCCCGCCTCCGCCTCTGTTTCCGCCGCCGCCGCCGCCGTCGCCGATTCCACGGTCGTCACGCAGTCGCCCTCTTGATCGATTGGCCCCACGATTTCTTCGCCTCCGCTGCTCGAGGTGGCCACCCGCGGACGTGGTCGTTGATTGTTGATCACGGCGTTCCGCAAGGTTCATCGCGGAGACTGAATGATACTCCTGTTTTGAAACAGTCCCGAAAATGTTAAAACAAACGATTCCGATTCAATAGGTTTGTTTGGGTCTGTAAGACCATGGAGGACGATTTGTTTATTCTGTCTTTTGATTGCTTCCTCCTGAAAGAATTAGTTTTTGTATTTATTATGCTTGTCCTCAAAAGATGTTAATATTGTAGGGTTTCCAGTTCGTAAATGTTTACTCTAAGTCTTTAATTGTATTTGGTTTCATCAGGAGGCAGAGCTCGAAATAGTGAGAAAGGTCACATTTCCATTTCACCATGTTCTACAAATGTAAAGAGATGAACTTTACCCATCTTCTCTACTTTAGATCATGCGGGTAACTAACAAGGCAGAGATGTTATCTGTGTTTTGGGAACCTCGTGAATCTGATTATTTCCTTACCCCTTTCCTTTTGCCCACCTGTCCATAACGGAGGAGACGGAATCCCTACTCCATATACATTCCTTTAGGCCATTATTAAAGCTGCAAGATACCCAAGAGGTCACCTTCCGCATTTTATTCCACCTTAGATTCAAGGGTTTAAGTAAAGATGATATGTCAACTTTTATTTACTACATATCATCTTAAATTTTTGACTTCGCTGCTTAAAATTCATGCATTGGTTTAGAAGAATTGAGTGAATTATTATTGAAAAACTTTTTTTTCATATCCGTATATTTTTATTCACATAATATCCGAAACTGATATTATTACTTAAAAGCAGAACGAAAAAGAATTTGTGTGATCTCAAGTTATAATGTTTTGGCAAGATTCTCGAGGTTTGAATTCCCAATTGGAAGTTCTTCAATATACTGTTACTTAATAAAATTTAATTTAATGTCGATATGCTTACACAAAGTTTATTTAATGAATTTAAACAATAATTGTTAGCAATATCCTGCAAATCTATAAAAATACCAAATACTTAAATATTCGCAAATTTTTCTCAAACATGTAAATAAATGAGTAATTCTCAATCTTATGATTTTCTAAAACGTCCGTTTAATTCATAAAAATGTAGCTTTGGATTTTTTATTTCCTAAATATGATACCAACGACCGACTCTCAAATAAAATTTTATTGACTCCCTTAAATTGTCATTTACTATATCGTTGAAATCATACCAACCGAAATGTATTTTAATCACGACGCCAAATCTGTTTCCGAGTGGAAAGAGGAAATTACGGTCGCATAATCATGTTTTTGGTTCTTGTACATTATTCATAACATACAGATAAATAATACAAATCAATTTTACCCCAGCTTTTTTGTACTTTAAAAATGTGTACATTAATGAATAAGAAAATATTTTACCATTACTTTCATGAATCTGAGCAGGTTAAAAACGATCTAATGAGTGTCAAGTAAAGCATAGCAAGTCACGCATTGATAAGAAAATTACTTTGCAACCTTCCATGAGAAGAGGCTATTTCAGAGCCTCCAGAGATAAATCACGACTTCCCGCAAAGACTGGAAAGGTTTTTCTTTATCGGCCTCGTATCTTGAAACTACGAAACAGCCTCGTGCTCAATATGAATTTCTGTTTTGTTGCAAAAAATTCCTGTCAAAACGAGAATTTCGCCCACTTTCAGCACTAAGGTTATGGTACTGTCAAACTAACTTCGCGTAATATCATGAAGTTCGAGTTTCAAGTTACATGACAAAAAAACGTTTATATGCAGTTAATTGTTAGAAAATTGTTTAATTATCACTAAATGACTCATTCCCTTTTCAATATTTATCATTCAAACTAACATTTTACACATACTTTATTAACTTAATATTAGTTCTTTTTACTTTCTCGCACTTGCTTGCTGTAAAGAAAGTATTGTAACCATGTGCCTAAAAACGTCGAATTTTCGACACAAAATCTCTTAATGCCGCGCCCTAGTAACAATATGTGGCTAATTCGAAGTATGTAGTCAATTACTTCTACTAGCACGTTGTGTACGAGGGTACTTATGCACCAGGGAACATATGTAAAACCTATTTTCAAAATTTACTTAAAAATGGCTCCGATTTATTTTATTAAAATTTTGCCTCACACAGTGTAAAGTCCTAAGAAAATGAATCAGTTCTCATTTTCTAGAAAAATGTCCCATTTTTCTAAAATAGCGTGTTTGAATTTTTTCGGCATCTTCCTACAACTACAATATTAAAGATTGACATTTGTCCTTAAACACGTCTATTCTTTCAAAACATCTTAAAATAACGTCATGTAAAATTTTTCGAAAACATAAGCAGTTTTGGTGTAATTTTGCATGAAATATAGGCAATTTTTAAACATTTTTTTTCTCAAAAACGACTTTTTTCTTTGTGTTCTCGTATATATCAACGGACGATATAAAAAGATGGTACTATTCTCATTTCCGGCGAACCCTATATTTTCGAAAATTGAACAATTTTAACATTTTAATACTACAAAATTTAAGATTGGTTTTAACATAAATACAACCTTTTAAAAAATCAGATCTTTAAAAAAGGGCACAATTTTCTAAAAAAATAGAAGGGTTTGAAATTTGTGCTTGAAATGTACGCAATTTATAAAAAAAATTTCCAAAAAATCGCTCAATTTTTTCTTTAAAGTTTTTTCCGTGAATATAAGAAGGGACGCTTAAACGAAAAGCGCATCTCTCATTTTCGTTGAACTCTCTGAATTTTTGAAAATTGCAATTTTTGAACTGAAGTGAGAAGGTATATATGGTGTGGTTGTAGGACCACTGGTTTTAACTTGACACTTGTAAACATTTTGCGATGGTCAATAATTTAATAAACCCATTCACTTCACGAAAAATGTTTGATGTAAAAATTGTGTAATATGGAGAAAATTCAAAAGCTTTTCCAAATTATTTTTAAAACTCAATTTAAATGAGATAATTTTAGAATAAATAGTATTAGAAAACAAGTAGTCCTCCTTAAAATTCGCATTTAATTCAGTGTTGCAGTTTTAGTTTCATACCAAACTGTGAAGGTTACTTTTCAATAATTCGAAACCAAAATATTTCATTTTATAGGTATATTTTATTCACGCGTAAGGGAGCTTAAGTATTTATAAACCGTAAAAGATGCACAGCAATGTTACTCCATCAAGAGTTCTGTCAAAACTCAACGAAATGTATGCACAGTGCAGGCAAGTTCAATCAATATTTCTCTAATTCATAAAACTAGTAAATAAAACTTTGCCAACCCATTGATGTGCATATGTCCTGAGACAATACATAACATTTATTGTAGTATATACACCCACATTTGAAATGATCGCCCCGTAAAATAGTGGCGAATACGTTCAGACTAGTTAATCATCATTAGGCTAATTGTGTTCTATGGAATCATGTTGGCAGATGATTTGTTTGTGGTTATTTTCTTCACGTCTCGATATAGTTATGCCATTTTTGTTTTGACCGTCCCCATGATCATCGTTCACAAAGCATACTCCAGTGGTGTGAAGTCCACTAGGCCAGACAAGAGCAGCGATTAACATTAATCAATGCTTGCCAACCCCTATTTCCTACTTAAGTATTCAGAATAAGATACATAAACAACTATAAACAACAGTTTACTATTTGAACAACATAGAAATAGTACATCTTAAGCCAGCTCACCACAAACAAACTAGTAAAAACCAAGACCAAAATAATGTCATAGTGTCTGGTAATAATTCTAACCACAGTACATCCCAGCAATCCTATAGTCTCTATAACAAAGATGCTGTTCACGTAGGCATTTGCTCTCTATCTCAAGCCGCAATTCTCAGAACTCAGTTACCAAGTCTTTGAATGGGGTTACTCACTCTCTGAACTGCGTTACTAACCGCCTACCCTGGCGCTCACCGCCCCTAATAGAGACGAGGTGATGTCACGCCCTGACTCGCTACGAAGCTCACGGTTACGGTAGCTGCCTTCTTAGGGCTGCCAAGCCCTGCAAACGCGTGCTATCCTGCCGCTCGCGCGCTCGTATTTCAAAGGTTCCTACACTGCCACAACATCTACATGTTGCTTTCTCCACGCCCTCTATGCTGCTGAATATCCACTGTTTACTTGCAAAAGATTTCATATTGGTTGTATAATAATTTCCAACTTTGGCGCTTGAAGTCTTTACACCAACCACCCAGAAATCCACTACTGCTGATCCTTGACCTGAAAGCTGTCTTCCATATCGTCCAACCCGATCGAAGCCGTTGTTTTTTATGCGCGAAAAAACCCATCGTAACCCTTCCTTCCGAGGGAAAATAAAGGCGGCTGTCCCGTATTGTAGATTTACTGCACGTAAAAGAACCTCAAACCTACACGAAGTCACTGAGCTAAATTGAAAACGCCTGTTTCGTCGTCAGAGTGATACCTTCTTTTGCTACTAGATAGCGAAAGGAGCGTAATGTAATTGGCGTGTCAGGGGGAAGAATTATACCCCTTAACTAATAAGTTTTCAAAATTATAAATTGATTGTGGTATATCAATATTTAAGGCAATAATAAGACCATCATTTACATACGCATGCCCAATTTGGTGTAATGCTTCTGCGTCAAACATGAAGAAAATACAAAGTATTCAAAATAAATATTTACGGAGAATTCTAAAGGCTGAATGGTTTATTTCCAACAAACAGATACATAAAGAATTACAAATAGAACTAATTAAAATATGTATCATTAATCAATCTTCTAATTTCTTCAACTCCTTAACAAATTATCCCACTTATCAACATTTCGATCTGGAAAAAAAATTATCACATAAAAATAATTCTTTCCTGCTTCCCCAAAGATATATTTCACCCTCCATAAATAATTTTCTACGTTAATGCTAAATAATAACTTCTCTTAAAATTCCAAACTTATATTAAAAAATACAAAATATTTAATAAAATCCAATCTTAGTCGAATATATTTTTAAAACAGAATCATAATTACCAAGGGGGAAGAGTACGGTTGAAGACCAAAGCCTCGTCACGTAAAATAAGGCATCATTGAATTGAATTTAAAATCATGACACGCAATTCAATGTATCGCACATTCTTTAACTTTTCGCTTAACAAACTACTTTTATACGCTCGTATGTCTAAATTTCCTTTGAGAACATGTGAAATAATTCGAGGAACAAACTCCCATCACGTAAAAATTCCTGTATTGCAAAACAATTGAAATGAATCTTTGCACGAACGGAATTCATTTCTTCTGCATGTGAACATCTAGGTAGACCTATTAACAATAGTTCCTCCAGCTTCTTCACATCTAAAAAGGATATGTTGTTCATTGATACAGAGATGTTTCAATCCCATAATTGTTTCTTTATCTTCTCGCCGCACTTAAATGATTTTCTACGAACGAGCAATACTTTCTTCAAATATTCCGTCAATCTTCCACTCTAGACGGCAGCCGACACACTGCATGTCGATTAAAAATAGATTTGCGACAGAGTTTGAGCTGGTGCAACGAGCGTTATCATGTTTCCTCACGCGTAGTTGCACTGAACCCTGCATTAAATTTTTGCTGTCAGAATGGATGGCCTTACTGTATAGATTCAGCAATGATAAACTGATTGTTCGTTGTAAAGCAGCTATAAAACCAATTTTCTTTATTTAATGCCTCTAAAAAGTCTAAATTATTGCGATTGTGAGCAGATGCCCCTTTTTTAAACGGTTTCGAGAAGAGAGTTTTCCAAAGGATGGCTAAAACATAAGAGGTGTATCAATCGAGATGTTGCTAATATTTTAAATAACCGTTACAAATCAAACGAGGATGGATTGTGATCTAACGCAACTAGTTTATCATAAGAGTTCAGCTTTAAAATCTAGTTCGAGTGGCCAAGGTGATCACACTGAGGTTGAGGTAGCTCTTATCACAACTTGACTTTGCCTACCGACGATAAGCCAACGTAGTGCGAAAACTACAAGTGCAAAAGTTTTATGAGTAATATAGTGCCATTATACAGACTAAAGCCATCAAACACAATTTTTTCTTAAACAATAAACAGTGAAGTGAACAAAACTCTTGTAAGTGAATGAATAAAAATAGTGGCCTCACAACGGGGCCCCACAACGGGGGCGTCTTAAACGACACTGATTCACATCTGGTCAGCCACAACGAGGAAACAATGTAAGATGAAGAACCATAGTATACGCAACAAATTCAACACTTGCACATGCAACTACAGCGATAACAAATGCAGCAGATGAAACATCAATACCAACAACAACTTTATTACTATATAACAAAATTACAACTTCTGCTCTCACCTCAACTGCAGCAGCCGCAAAGCCAGCAATGACAGACTCCACAAGAACAACACGTAGTGCAACAGCTACATTCACAGTCGCCAGTACAATTTCAACTAACGGGAACTACGCCTCATGACTTGCTACATTCCCAACCTCAACCCCAGCAGCAATCCGAAGCAACAACTTCCGGTGCAATCACCAGCCAACCGGACAGTAATAACTTTACAAATAATGTAAATATTTCCCAAACTACAATCCCAGAAAATACTTCCAATTAAAATACAAACAATTTTACATAATTTTCAACATATCACAATGAAGAAAAGATCAAGAACAGATGATAATCTAAATCATGCAGTTCCAACTGAAAATCGATTTGAAACTTTAGGTGAAGTAAATGAAGATGATCATCACATAAATAATGAACCAAGTATTAAAATTCCTCCTATAGTGATTCATAAGTATAGAAACTTGAATGTGTGTATGATACAAAGAAAGTGGTCAAAGATGATTTCTCCTTCAAAATAATAAGTGATAAGATTAAAGTTAACCTTACCCAATTTCACTTAAAAAATGACATTCATCTGGAAATACACTAGCCAAATAATCATATTAATTCAACCATAAAAAATATATCTACATTCACACCTCGATCGTTCAATTCTTCACTATTCACTATAATTCTTCACTATTCTTCACTATTCACCTAGCAATATTAAAAATTTAATAAAAGTAAACACAATTTACGGAGATATTAGCGAACTAATCGTAGACCAGATATCAAAAGGAAAATTAATAAACTATCCACAACTATCAAAGCACGACTGGATCAATTAAGATACGATAATTTTTGGGCGTTCATAAAACAAATTCACCCTTCATCTCGACACTTATGAACCACAGTCAAAAAACTCAAAAATCAAAAACCAAATATTCCTCTACTCCAAAATAACTCGACTACCGCAAACACAGATAATGACAATTCCAACTTCATGCCAAAACATTTTGAAAACTCATTTACTATTAACCCAGTAGTTAATCAAAATGTCAAAAAGGAAATAGAAAACGTTATCAGTCTTCAAACTCTTTCTGTGTCAACTAGTATAAAATTTATTTCGCCCTCGTAAAACACGAAATTACAAAAACCAAAACCAAGAAAGCTTCAAGGTACGATAAAATCTCAAACAAAGCTCTCAAGGAACTAAGTATGAACCTAATTGCTGGAATAACTGCAATTTTTAGCGCAGTATTGAAATTAGGGTACTTCCCCAAAGATGTAAAGTTGCCACAGTTTTACCCATTTGCAAACCCAACAAGAATCCCAAGAATCCAGAAACTACAGACTAATAACTCGTCTCCCAACTTTTGTAAAACTGTTTGAAAAACTAATTCTAAAAAGACTTCAAATTTTTTAACAGAAAACAATATAATACCCGTCACAATTTGGTTTTAGACAAAACTATTCTATCACCCATCAACTTCTAAGAATTACTAAATTCATAGCCAACAGTTTTCATAAAAATCAATACCTCACATTTCAAAAGCTCTCGACAGAGTGTGGCATCATGACTTATTATACGAATTAAAACAAAAAGACACCCCGGACTACAAATTCAACATAATCAAAAGTTTCCACTAGGCCAGAAAAATCAGAGTTAAAATAAATCTTGCCAACTCAAATCTTCACAAAATTTCTATAGGAATAATCGGCACTGTTTATAACCAAATGTTAATGAACTATCAAAAATTAACATCTCTGAAAAACCTCTCTTGTTGAACAGAAAGAAAATAAATTTTAAACAAGTTTTAAAGTATTTTTTTGATTTATTTGATTTCTGGCATAATACATATTATAGAAAAATTTATGTAATTCTGCAGCGAAAAACTGTGGTTTTTCGGCAGACGAATTTGATTTGCAGCCCCTGATACCAAACGAACTGATAACTCTTGTAACTGAGAGTGGCAAATTACTTTCAGAAGCCACATCTTGTGAAACCTTCATGCCGCATCACGTCACTCAATAGGTCCATCTGTCCGCCTGTTTGTCCATCAGTCAGTTCGTTTGTGAAAATGATAGACAGGATATTCATCGAAATTTAAATTCTCCAATCGATCTGGTTGATGTCACAGCTCCTTGAATCTAAAACGCTTTGTTTCATTTCGTTTGATTTTACACAAACCCACAACGACATCATCAAAATTTTCTCAAAATTGGCTTCTAATTTTTTAGCGATTTTTTCTTCTCAGATGTACCAAATTTTGCATATAAAAAGGGCGCTGGTCCGAATTTGAATTCTCTAAATTTGTGAAAATTATAAAAAATATTTTTGATGTCTTCATACAAGTTCTTCGAGTACATTAAAGACATTTCTCCTATAATGATATCGCTTCTTCAAAATTAGATCTTAAAATGACGATTTTTTAAATATGGAGTATCTACTTTTTGCAAATATGGAGTACCTATTTTGCGAGAAATAAGAACATTTTAAAACAAGAACTTTTTCATTATTTTCTCTAATGTTTGCATTATTTTTTCCGAAAAGTGCAGAGCACACTTACAAAAATTTCGTGGCATCGGTTTTTGTTGAACTTTTTGAATTTTCAAAAATTGTAAAAGTTATAAAACTACAGACACAACTAACATGGCCAAAGCTACATCGTTTTCTTTCAATTTCTGCGCACATTCGAAATTAGTAAGGGAATTTATTGTAATAAATAAAGCAAAATGTATGTATTTATTTTGTCATAAAAATGTAATAAAGAGTTGAACAATAGTAAAATAAAAAATCATGATGACTAGAATTGCTTCATACAAATCTCACACAATCTCACCCCTCAAAAATCAAAATATCTGTTTGAAACCCCAGGGTCTCGTGCTCTTTTCTTACAGATCGGGGATTATCAATTTCGGAAAAAATCATCTCAACGGTTTAGACGCTAGCGTTGACCGCAGATGGATAGACAAACAGATGAACAGACAGGCACACGGACGGACAGGCACACGGACGGACAGGCACACGGACGGACAGGCACACGGACGGACAGGCACACGGACGGACAGGCACACGGACGGACAGGCACTCGGACGGACAGGCACACGGACGGACAGGCACACGGACGGACAGGCACACGGACGGACAGGCACACGGACGGACAGGCACACGGACGGACAGGCACACGGACGGACAGGCACACGGACGGACAGGTCGGACGGACAGGCACACGGACGGACAGGCACACGGACGGACAGGCACACGGACGGACAGGCACACGGACGGACAGGCACACGGACGGACAGGCACTCGGACGGACAGGCACACGGACGGACAGGCACACGGACGGACAGGCACACGGACGGACAGGCACACGGACGGACAGGCACACCGGACAGGCACACATAGACGCTAGACAGGTTGACGGACGGACAGGCATGGCATAGGCACACGGACGGACAGGCATCGGACGGACAGGCACACGGACGGACAGGCACACGGACGGACAGGCACACGGACGGACAGGCACACGGACGGACAGGCACACGGACGGACAGGCACACGGACGGACAGGCACTCGGACGGACAGGCACACGGACGGACAGGCACACGGACGGACAGGCACACGGACGGACAGGCACACGGACGGACAGGCACACGGACGGACAGGCACACGGATGGACAGGAACACGGACAGACAGGCTGACGGACGGACAAACGTTTTGACGTTAATTCATTTTTCGGTATCAAGGACCCACAAAACATGTATTCGGACAACGCATGGTGTCCGAATACTTAGGAACCGAAACTTAGGAATAACGTTTTTTCACTTTTTCATTACCAGAGTCCGGAAATAAGATTTTCTGTCGGAAAATTGCCGTTTTCTGGCCTAGGATTACAACACTTCCTCTTCTTACGTAGTACGACGAGAAAGTAAAAATTAAAAAAGCTAAAAAATAAGATGATTGAATGAATAGTGCATAGATTGGAGTGGGGCTAGAGAAAATTGGTAATGAAAATATAATATAAAGACAAGGATACTAAATTTATTTGGGCTTTAATTTGCATTTTAAAGTTTATAACACTTTTAAAAGATTTTAACATACAAATTCTGATAGACATATCTCGTGTTAACCGAGAATAATGAAAACAAGTCGTAAATAAACAAAGGTGTTTGCAGAAACATCAAACTGAGAGGTGAACTCAAAGAACCGTCTTGACAGGTTTTAAGTAGAGTTTTGAAACACGAAGAGTACAAAGAAGCGGACAAGAATATTAAAAAATGTTGCAAGCGACTTTGCCAAGCGCTTTTTAAGGAGTTTGAGCACTCAAGCACAGGAAACGATTGATCGGAGACTTTGAAAAGAAACGCGATGCACAATTAAGAAAAGATCAAAGACAACAAATCACGCCTAGTCAATAAACTTAAAAGAAGGTAAATCACAGGCGTGAATCTTCTGATACCAAGGATAAAAAAGGAAATTTAAGGAACTGAAGAACAGAATGTTTTCTCAAATTTTATGAGGCAGTTTCGTTTCAGGAAATTTCACAAAGCAATTTATTAAACAAAATCTGAGAAAGAAAATCAAATGTAAGTCGATACTTATTCAACACTAGCTGGTGTAAACTCGTAATGTCAAGTATGAGAGCTCCAATCAGTTTCATGAAGAGTTTGAGACTTTAAAACATCCATATATCGATTCAAGTTCTCCACAAGTTATATATATATATATATATATATATATATATATATATATAAGCCAAGGTAATATACATATACAGTATATAATTTATTTATTTATTTTTCTTCATGTATGTTGATTCATGGCATATTTTGTGAGATTTCTAATGTTGTTGCTCAGAAAAGTTGTCTTTATTCCATGTGATTGTGTTTTTTGTAGCCCTGATGAAGGAATTAAATATTCCGAAACGTTGGCAAAGTAATGTGTTTCATTAATTGACCGATCCCGTGATCCATATCCTACTATTAAAAGTATGGCAATTCTTGTTGTGCACGGGGCTAAGGTGGCTGTGTCGTTGTGTTGCAGGTCGAGGAGCAGATGAGCGGTCGGCATGAGCGGGCAGCCCCGCCATCTGCGCCGCCGCCACTCGCCCGCACCGCCCCCGGCCCCGCCCCCGGCCCCACCCCCCTGCCCGCCGCCGCCGCCGCCGCCGCCGCTGCTCCTTCTGGCCGCCGTCGCCCTGCTCGCCGCCGCCGCCGCCGCCTCCGCCGCTGAGCTGCCGCCTCTGCCCGTCCTGCCGGGCGAGGACCCCTTCTTCCCCAGCAGGGTGAGCGCGCAGCTCCTCGTCATTATTATTATTATTATTATTATTAATTATTATTATTATTATTATTATTATTATTATTATTATTATGATTGATTGATTGTTTCGTGTTTCCGGGCGCGTCAACTACTTTGGTCATTTGTCCCGTTAGTGTAGTGCATGTTTTTTTTCTCGGGAGATGGCGGTGATCTTTCCCCGCTGGATGGCGAGATCCGGCGCCGACCTACTGTCGGCTAGTGGGTTTTCCCCCTAACCAGGACTCTCCCACCAGCGGGGCACCGCCCCAGCCGGGACAAGCTCTAAGCTCCCGACCGGTCTCCCGGAATATGTGGTAGTGTAGTGCATGTTAGTGTAAGTGTGTGTGTGTAAGGGGGAGAGGATAGGACAAGGAAGAGGAAGGACAGATCGCGCGCGGTCCGTGGCCCGTTTGGTAGGGTACTGCTCCGGCATTCGCCTGGTGTTGATCGGAGAAACTACGGAAAACTACCGATCAGAGCAGCTGGCCGCTAGAATTCTCCTCCAGACAGCAGCTGAATTCGACCTAGCTGAACAGCTAGTGTCGAAAATCTTGCCGCCGTCAGGACTCGAACCTAGGACCTCCCGGTCAGAGGCACTGCAGAGACATCAGTTATTACTATTATTATTATTATTATTATTATTATTATTATTATTATTATTATCAACATCATCCTACGTTTTCTCAGCTATTTTTGCTGGTAAAAATGCTCACCTTCCCCAGAGTTGTTTTGGGGACAGGTTCGGTCACAGAAGAAGAACTTCATCTTATATCTGGACTTAAGATAAAAATTTTCTTACGATATGGGCTGTTTGCAACACAACTGCGCGCTGTCCCATGTTCAGAACGTTTTTGGGTAGTTTAAGTTCTGTTAAGTTTTTAAGGAAGTTTTTACTGACCAGGCCTTCAGCCGATATCACGAGTGGGTATATTTTGGTAGCATTTAATTTCCAAACATGTTTTAGTTCATAAGATAAGTTTTCATATTTCGAAATTTTTTCTGTTTCTTTCTGTTTGATGTTGTGGGATAATGGTACTGCGATATCTATTATTACTTCTTCTTTCTTCCTTTTATCTATAAGGAGAATATCTGGCCTATTGTAATCAACAGTACGATCAGTTAAAACCAGTCTGTCCCAGTACAAAAGGGTGGAACTTGTTTCCAGCACTGGAGGAGGGGTGTACTTATAGATTATTATTATTATTATTATTATTATTATTATTATTATTATTATTATTATTATTATTATTATTATTATTATTATAAAAACTGCAAACAGGAGGGACACGTATTATACGTAGTATAATACACAGGTGATGTAATGGTCATTGTTCAAATTTTGCAATTGATGTAGAGAATACAAAACATTTGTTTCACTTTCCAGTGTGAATCCGACGCGAAGTCAATATCATCTATGAATATTCTTTGTTAGAGCTGCTTGGTGTCATCAGTGTATTGTGTACTCTTGATGTCACATGCACACTACCTACCAGAAAGGTATCGAGGAAAAAAGGATAGGGAAATTACAATGACTAGAAATGTTTTGAAGTCTAGGCTAAGGAAAAAGGTTTTGAAATAAGCAGTTCTCACTCTCCTTGTTTCAACTACTGTCTGGAGAAGAATTCCTGCTTCTGGTTGCTGTGATCGGTTGTTTCACGTGGATTCTCCTAACCATCTATACCAGGCGTATGCTTAAACTAAATTTCAAACTATGTATCGAATCAATAACTCGTAACGTACAAGCAAAAATATCTCAATTATATCCAATAATAAATGCAAAATTCGCTCTTAGCACTAATTGTGACTTAATCATCTACAAAACTATAAGACGAACTCTCACACATGCCTCTCCAATCTGGAGCAATGGTGCACGAACGAAAATAAATAAAATATAAGTAATAAATTTCTTAGAAACATTATAAAAGCCCATGGTTTATTAGGAACATGCGAACCCCAAACATAATATAAAACCTAGAAACAAATATATGAATATTTTGACACATATATTATTCTCATTCCTTTCCTAATCTTATAGTAAAACAAAATTCCAACTTGGTAAAATGTATTGTAACCAGATAGGATGAAATCACGATTCCCTAATTCTCCCTTAAATATTTATCTGTCATTCAGTAGGCACCCTCCCTTAAATTCCACCCAGTAACCACCATTTAAAAACTATCTTCTATAGCTTTATTTAAATTGCAGATTACTCCTAATTTGCTAATTATTCGATTCATCTGACCCCTGATCCAGGAGGTAAAGCATACAGATGACCATCCCTAAAGGTTAATGTTGAATATAATGAATATAATGTTGAATATAATGAACTGCCCTAAAATGCGTGCCGAGCAAGCAGAAATAAATTTAAAAACGAACTTTTATATGAAGTCCTTCTTGATGTTTGAGGACGTTTTACATGAGTCCTTCTTGTAACTTAACAAGAATACTCCGTCGACGACATATAATAATCATACTACGTCCATGACGTATGGTCGTCTACGACGAATATAGTCACTAACCTTTCCCAAGGAGGCTAAGAAGGTGTGAGGTCGTTTTTGTGATGATTCAGTCGTGAGTCGCACACTTCAATGACTGTGTACAACTGTTTCATTCACATCAAAAATAATAAAAAAGAATATCAATAAAAAATTATGAACACAATAGCATGCACTCATACAATCTTTATGTATACACACGTTTAACAGCTGCATGCAAATCAGAGTTTCACTTATTAAAAGAAATTACTTTTATTGGAATTAATTGGCAGATTACGTAAAATAATAATTGACTAATTCTTGAGTATTAAATACATTAAAGTATACGTCTTAATGTTGTAATAATTTTCACAACTCTGAACCTATACGCATCTTTGAAAAGGTCGTTACGTTACAAACAAAATGTCCTACCCACATCCTATAGGCCTATTTAAAGTATTCACTTTTACTATATTTAAAGTACTCACTTTTTAACTACCCACATACAATATTTAAATATATTTTGGTAATTTTTTTCAACAAACCGTTCAGACGCTAGAGCGTCCTAAAAACAGAGACTTTTTGACTCTGTGGCTAAAACGGAAGGAAATCTTTCTCCCCGTCCTCAGATCTCGGGCGGCACTCTAGATTCAATACATCATTCATGAAAACGACTATTTTCAATTAATTAATTGCTTTGTTGAATGATGAATGAAAACATATTACATATTACGAGTGTAATAATAATACGGAATAATGTAATATATTACAAACGATTTTATTTACTCATAACTAATAGTGCAGATGATTGAGTATATTATGGAATCATATTAATTGAAATCGTATTACGACTATGTCAAGGAATCTTAGGGTGTGATTCCAGAGAGAAATTACCGTTTTAATAATTAAAAAAAGAACAAATCATTTGCGTCTCTAAAATTGTTCTCTGTTTTGTTATAATTTACGAGCAGGTATATAATACTAAATGAATTGCGCAATGTGAAAAGAAATATCTCTCTTTAACATTAATAAATTATTGATAGAATGAAAAAATGCAACAAAATCAAACGAGATATTTTAATTTCAAAATATTGGAGTTGTTCATTTGGTATCCATTCTCTTACATATTTTACATAATCCATTACGATTCTTTAAAAATTCATATAAATCATATCCCCATGAAACCTGTTTCCAATAAAAGCGCCAAATATCAGGAAAAGGCTTGAAACCTTCCATCAAATTGTCAAAAAAAATCTACAGTTCTCTGATTCTTAATTTTAAAAAAACACGAGCAGCTAAACAAACTGCCTTTTTGCAAACAAATCCATTAGGAAAAGATAAATCCTTTAAAATCTTCAAAAAGATAAAAACATTTTTGGTTAATATTCGCACATACAGTACGCATTTTGCTTCTAAAATACTCTTTTTAAAACATTTCTACATTAAATACTAAAACAGCCTGTATAGCTTTTGCTTTACATATTTTTTTAAATTTCTCTGGCGTTCAATCTTTGGGAAGAGCTCATTTTTTATTCCACTGTACATGTTTTTAAAGTGAAAATTATATGCATGAAGATCTTTCTGCAAAGACAGAATGATTGGCATTCGTGTTCTTCCACGGAAGGCGTCATACACCGGCTGTCAAGTGTCCTCTCACTAAGTTTCTGTGTCTCACAGCGAACTTCGCAGCCACAGCCTGAAAACTTGGTAGTGACAGAGCTCTCAAGAAAGTCTGCAGCCAGAAGTCAAAGACGCAAAGACGACTTCCAAGCCCTATTTGATAGATACCGCAGGAGGGCATCTTCACTATGTTGAACGACGCGCGTCTACCGAAAAATTCATCTCAGGGTGAACTCCAATGTCAGTTTATAAAGGATGTCAAGCGAACAACTTTGAGATGTCAAGAGAACAGTTTATCAAGGATGTCAAGAGAAGAATATTGAGACGTTGAGAGCTCAACTGATTATTTTAGAATTAAGACTTATTTTTTTAAAGATAATAAAATGAAATACCGATTAATAATACAAACTGACTGCTTTATTAATTCTTAATCATGAAATCATTTAATATGGCAGTGTACTACTTACTCGATTTCAAGGAACATAGTGTAATATTCGTATGTACTACTTCACTACTGACAAGAAGAAGATCAATCAAACGACTCTTCACTCAGAAAGTTTGTCAAACGGTTTACACTAGAATGGCCTAATCACATATACATACGATGATCTGAAAATCAATTCCCTTTCTCTGCTCGTATAGTTTTCGGCGTAAAACCTAAGAATTTAATCAATTGAGTGGACTCTCGAATAAACTCACCTACAAGAGAGTTCTTCATTCAAATAAAAATCTAAGGCTCATATTTTTTAATTTAATATCCACAATCCGTCGTAGTCTTCTGAACGTCAAATACACAGTGACAGAACAAATACATAGATTTTACAAAGGCGTTCTTCTCCCTGGGTCGTAAAAATCCTGAATAAAGCGTTTCGGAAATTTCGCGTTAAAACTAAAGCGGCAAAATCCTACGCGAAATCCTTTCAAACAACCTCAAAAGTAAAATTTATGGTTTAAGTATCAAAACCGATCACATCCACATTAGCATAAAGAATTCTCGTTATAAATCATGTGTGGATAACCGATTAACTTTCTCTTGGAATGTTGAAAGTGGTTGTCGTACTTCCTAAAAAGTAGCCTTAGAAGACTGTGATCCATTAAGACTTTATTTCACTAGAGAACAAAACATGAAATCTCGTTTTTGGCATGGGTCCCTGGACACGTGGGAATAAGAGGAAATGAAATAGCTGACCAGGCAGCAAAGTCCGCTTTGAAGAAAAGAGAATTAGACATCTTCACAGTCCCCATGGAAGACACTAAGCTGTTTATAAAACGCTCTATCCGCAGTAAATGGCAAACAGAGTGGCATAACTCAGATTATAAGCTCACGAGAATCAAGGATTCCATAAATCCTTGGTCTTCCTCATCTCGTGATGCTCGGCGAGAGGAGATCATTTTAACATGCCTCCGAATCGGTCACTGCCATTTCTCCCACGGTTATCTCCTCCACGGGGACCCACCCCCTATATGTGAATACTGCAAAATAGATCTTACCGTGGAGCATGTTCTCTTACACTGTGTTAAGATGAGAGAGAGCCGTCGAAGGCATGACCTTGCTAGCTCCCTTGCGGAGATTCTTAGTAATGACGAATCTTCTCTCTGCAAGCTTTTTGGCTTTTTGCGAGAGACTGGCTTGTACAGCCTTATCTGAGAGAAGATGATAATGCCAATTATTGGCTTTTAGCCCGAGATTTTAAACAAAAAAAACTATTTGGCAATTTTTTGCCAAACACTCTTATTAGGATATGTCCCTTCTCAGTTTTATTTTGCTTTCTATTAAAGATTTTAATTTTCTTTATTAACTTGGAACTGCAATATTATGCACTGGTCTTAAAATAATTTGACACGGGCGCAAATGACCTTAGCCGTTGAAGCGCCCTTAAACCCAACCAATCAATCAATCAATCAATCTTTTTGGCATCCTGTTCGGGATGTTCAATAGAAAAATAGGTCACAAAACTGAATCCCACTACCCACAACGAAATGATATTTAGTTGTGGTTTTTCAAGTCAGATTGCGGTGGCCTGTCAATCAGAGGTTCAGCTAATCAATAGCTGGCCGCCAAATGAGGGTAAAAATATTAAATGAAACGGCAAAATTAAATTGAGAAGCAGTCCAGAGCGGTGTTTTCTCACGCGTGACAGTTCAATTGGAGATTGAATTGGGCAAAACGTGACCTTCTGACAGTTGAGTTAAAAACGAAGGTTAAAAAAAATTGGACAAGTAATACTGTATGGCTCATAATTTATAAATCTCTATTTTTCTCAATTTCAATCAACGTTCTTACGGAATCATAGAATAATAACTTGGTTCCGTAGTAGATTATCTAAAGTAAGTTGATATGGCTTTTAATTATTATCAGTAAGGCTGACCTAGAGCTGAAGTGGCCCAAGTTACAAATAACAGTAAAGAGAAAAACATTTCAAATTAATAATAGTAATAATAATAATAATAATATGCCACAATACGCAATATATATATTAATTCTAGTGAGGCATAATATGCATGACTTCCAAACTGTTTTCAGATTCGAAGTTCTTGTAAAGAGAAGTTGCGCAGAGACCATTTTAGCTTGTTTTATTGTTGAACTCAAAATTGTTATAAAAATATTGTTTCCTCTATTAATATAACAACATTTGCTTAAAAGATTGCATAAATTGTTATTTCACTTAAGCTCATGACACACTTTAGCCATTTGCTTGGCGAAAAACGTATTGCGTAGTTATAGCACTGAAGAGCAATATTCATATAGAATTCATGTTCAAAGCATTTTTATTTATTTTATTGGAAAATAACCTTTTAAATTCTCCCCTCTGTTATTCAGGGTGATTATACATTCAGCCTGCGCTGGATATTCTCTCTATTATTCTGTAAGAGTATTAGCCTGGCGGTCGCGTTCCCGCATACCGATCGCGATAGATATTTTCACATTTTCATGATCGGTGCTGACATACACTCAACCTAGTTCCCTATCGAACTTGAAAACAAAACCACAATTTATTACTACATTTTTTTTATTATTAGCAGAGACTAAAGGATACGACAGCAAATATATGGTTGATCATAAAGGCTTTAAATAGATGTGCATATTATAATGACTCAGTTCATCCGTTGATTGATTGGTGATTTAATGTTTACGTGTGCGTCAACTGCTATGGTCCCGTAAGTGTAGTGCGTGATATATCGCGGAAGTCGACGGTTTTACTTCCTCGCAATATGGTGATATCCGTTGCATGTCACTTTACGTATTTTTCTCATCAATATATCACCCACCAGCGGGGCACCGCCCCAGTTGAGACAAGCTCTAAGTTCCCGTCGTGTGCGGTAGCGAAGTGCATTTAAGTGTAAGTGTGTGGGAAGATAGGTCAAGGAAGAAGAAGGAAAAATCGCGCGCGGTCCGTGACCCGTTTCGTAGGAAACTGCTCCGGCACTCCCCTAGTGCTGATCGGAGAAACTACGGAAAACTAACCAACAGATTCCGGTCGCTGGAATGCTCGTTGGAATGTGGTTGAATTCGACAGGGCTATGAAGTTAGTGTCGAAAATCCATCATCTTTAGGACTCGAACCTTATAACGTACCGGTCAAAATTACTGCACTGGCATCATGGAGCAAACTCGGATGTCTCTTCTTACAGGTTGGGGTACAAGAGAAAGACTGGCTTACCTGTGAGACTTCTCAGTGAGGAACATTAGTACATCTTACTAGCGTACCCGTGCGAGAACTCACGCATGTTAAACCCTACCCGCTTCTCTATTTTCACTTTCTCGTATACATACGTATATACGGAGTAACATACGTAGTGTAGAGGAAGTTATGTAATGCTGCGCGAAAAAATGGCGGATTTTCGGCGGAAAAGAATTCATTGCCGGGCTATGATAAAATAAATGCCCATAAAACCAGTTGTTAAATTAAGAGAAAAAATCCTCTAACCGTGGTGTAGCCAGAATACCTGTTTTGTGGGTCCTTTGTGACGAAAAACCAATTGGATGCAAAACGTCCGTCCGTCCGTCCGTCCGTCTGTCTGTCTGTCTGTCCGTCCGTCTGTGAACACTACTACCGCCTAAACCATTCGTACCATCTTCACATGAAGTATATATATACTACTAAGTATATTACGTGAAGCTCCCCAGACAAATTTTCTCAAAAACGACTCCAAATTATTTCTTTAAATTTCTTGTAAGACTAGAGTAAAATACACTTATAAAGGTGGCATAGGTCCGATTTTCGCGGCCAACTCTGAATTTTCCAACATTGCAAAATTTTGAATTTTTTCGGCGTCTTCCTACAACTACAAAATTTAAGCTTCAGACTTGTGCTTCATATTAAATTTGTTGATCATAATCAGTTCTTTTAAGGTCATGTATTTTTTTTAAATTATGTAGTTTTCGCGCAGCTGGGCGTGTAATATTTGCAATTTTAAAAATAACAAAAACAATATTTTCTCAAAAACTGCTCCAAATTATTTCTTTAAATTATTGGTATGGATAGTTCTAAATACACTGTATAAGCCGACATAAACGTCATATTGCGTTATTCTTTCGTATGTTCAAAAATTACAAAAATGTAATTTGTTTGCCTTCAACGTTGGTAATATTTACATTAAAGGCTATTTCATCACGTAAGTTTATTTATGAGTATATGTGTTTAAAATAATGTCAAATAAAGTTTCTCGAAAACTCAACAGTTTTCTGTGAAAATGAACTCAAAATTCCGCATTTTCAGAAACGCTCAAACGCCATTTCTTCAAAAACGGCTCAAAATGTTTTCTTCGAATTTTTCCAATGTATAGTGCTCATTGCAATGTTTAATATGACGTAAAGTTGATTTTGGTGTATTCTTTTTTTTTTCAAAAATTACACAAGTGTAAGTTTTTTCAAATACCTCTCACGCCGTTAAGATGCACATTTTAATGTATTTGTATACATTATTTAATTTGTGAGTGGAAGTCTTTCTAACTCACAGAATTTAAAACTTCGCGTTCTGTTACGCTCATGAAGAAAATTAAGTTTTCATTCTTTTCAAGCATAGGGTCCAGGTCATGTATTGACACAAAGAGATTTGTACCTGCCAAACACTAAAGCATGGTGAGTTACCTTCACAACGTTAGACAAATGTCGCATGTGTATCTATTTTACATAAAATTTTCTATGACGTGTTCACTGAAAATAAATAATCAGCTTTGATTCTTCTATAAGCCCCAGAAATTTGTAATATTTATTCTGAACCACATGCAGTATATCTAATATAAATTCACTATCGTCTCTTCAAATTTCACTATTAAGAATTGTTATTTATACTATGAAAAGTTAAAAATTAAAGGATTTGATCATCGAGAAACATGAATAATTTATGAATGACGAACATTCCACAGTTGCAGCCTAATACGAAGAGCTAGGCTGCAAAGAGTGTCTCCATTTATTCGGCATACGGACGACCCTGTCTTTCTTTCTGAATTCCTTTTCTTCCTCAAGAGTATACACACGATTTTCCATAATTGCTTATTGTTCGCCGCTTTGCTTACATTTTTGTTTGGCTTTTACATAAGTTGAGACAAAATTTACTTATAAAAATATTTCCATTATCTTAGACTAATTTGCCTCACCGAAAACTACTCATATTTTCAAGAAAATTACATGATCTTATTAATGAAGACCATATTTTATTAAGAAAAATCTCTACCATCTATATTGTAGTTGTAAGATTTCTTTGCCACAGTTTACCACAGTATACGTGTACAGATATTGACAAATACAAAATTTTTCAAATATATTTTCAGAAATATGTTTAACTTTGTGTTTACATTGAATAGTAATTGTATTGTTCCGGAATTTGGAAACCTAGTTCGTTTTATTAGTCCTCGGTAATAAATACTGAATAAAATAAAATCATATTTGGGTGTTTTCGATTTTCCATTTAGTGAATATTGTTTAACTTTTATACTTTTTTAACTTTTGTGAGGTGTGATAATAAGGATTTAATAATTCAACTAGAATATTTACTTATTAGGTTCTTTTGAAAATAATTCCAAATTGGAACATCTTATCGTTATATCGGACGCAACGGAAATTTATATCGGTTCAGTGGACTCGCTACATATTTCCTCAATGTTATCAATTTAAAATGCAAAATTGTTTACGCGTTACCTTCAATTAAATTTTCCTGATCAGCCAACCCTATTTGTTCATGTATAATCAACACGAGACACTTTCAACTCGTCCAATCGTAATTATTCGTCTTATCGACTTTCCACTCGTCATATCATAATTATAACAATGGTTTCTTAAAGTTTACGTCGGGTAAACATATTTTTCATTCAGTCCGATTTATATTCATTACATTTATTTCAATCCAATCTTCAAAGCGTCTGAAATCACGCTGAAAATAATTTGTATCTAAAGTTATCTTTATCCCCTTTTTTCGTGTGTATAAAAAAACCTCGTGTATTTCTTAGAATATGTCATTTATGGCAGGTACACGGAATATAATAACTTTCTTCTAGAGCATGTGATGTCTTGCAAATTCTTAATGCATCTCCTGCTCACTCGTTCAGGTTTCGCCCACAACTCAGCTTATACTATTAAAACCTCTAATATGTTCCTCTTCTGCATAAATGTGTTTCCACAATAATAATTTTCTCTTTCGCCGACAGACTGCTCGAAAATTCGAGTTAAAACTTGGCATTGATCGCGAGCACCTGCCGTCATTTACTAAAGGAGGAATATTGTCAATGGCTCGAGGCGATATTGCGAATTCCCTTCCTTCTCTCTCCATTCACTCCGTGCCAGCGACCCGAAAGGAGGAAGTTTGAATATCGTCGCAAACTCAAGCACTGAGCCGTTGCTCAGGTGCCCGCGTTTGCCGTGGAAATGACGCTACCTGGCGGAATGCGAGGGAAGCTTCACTCCAATACCGAAGCTCAAAGTTACGAAGTTGTACTCGTATTTCCGCTGGAAAAAAAATAATATGAATAAGACAAGTACGTAACGTGTTTGGTCCACGCCTGGCGACCACTTTTGATTTATTCATGATTTCCAATATTTTAATAAAAAAATCGTGAAACCATATTTTTATTTTTAACAAATTCAGGCAATAATTGATAATACGAAACATGGATCTTCATTATAAAATGGAATGTAGCCAATTGATTACTATTCGATGTCGTGTAAAATAAATAGACATGAGATACAAAACTAATATACATTTGTATTTAACACTCATTAAAAAGTATTAACAATAAGACATAATAATAAAATATCAGCACTTTTTTTAAATGTTTTGACTGCAGTCAGTCACACTCCAAAAAAATATTTTAAAGAAGAAAACCTTAAATTACTTCTCTGAGATTATAATAAACAATCACCTTTACTCATTTGGTCATTACAGTAGTTTCATCCTTTAGGTTTGAATACATTTGATAACATTTTTTGTATGACATACTGTTTGGTTTAAAAAAGTAAATAAATAGCCGTAATTGTACCCATGCAAACACTCTGCATTTTGTAAGAGAAAGTAGCATAATTCTGCAATCGAACTTCGAATGGTTAGACTCTGAACTGTGCATTACAACATTGTAGTCCCGGTACGGTGCCCAAAATATTCCCCACATATTCCCCACATATCCCTCATGTCTTTCCCGCATGTTCCCAGCATGTTACCTTCTTGTTTACAGCACGTTTAACTGAAAATTTAAATGAAAGTTCATAATTTTTTCCGCTTCTTTGCTTCTAATGTGTTGACGCCGGCCCCGGGCGGTAGCATGATCAATTGGATGATGAAGGAAAAGTTTGAATGGTCTTAATTATTTGAAGTTGTGCTGCTAATATAACTGTGGGCTGGAGACCTGACAGGTGTTTTAAAGTTATTGAGATTTTGAGTTGAATTAATAGTTACATGTGTTGCATAAAAAAAGAGTTGCGTAGTATTTGAATTAATTTTATGTGAGTCCTTCATTTTTAAATAAAGAATTCTGCGGCAACGCATTAATGAATTTTTGTAATGATTTTTTTTCTTATTTGAAAGTTCAAAACGCTTGAAGAGCAACCCGTGCATAGTTTTACTTGGCCTGGTGGCGAGAGAAACCAGCGCTCCAGCGGCGGGATTCCCTCGGGTCGGTGACCTCAACAGCTGGCGGCGGCAGTTTTGGCGGCCGGGACCGCGGCAGCGACGGTCGCAGGATGGACGGCGTCAGGCCGCGTCTGCTAGAGGAAGCCCGTATTGTCGGGGCCGTCTCCACCTCTTGATGACGATTAGCGGCGACTCCGCATCAGGTATCGGTTGGCAGCGGCACCGTAAGATGACGAAATAATCATGGGCCGTTTTGCGCACCGTGGCGCGATGATCGCGCATCAAAACACCGACAATCTCGGCGGAACAGCCTGAAGTCTAAATAGCACTCTTCACTATGCGCGAACCTCGTGAGAAGCTCCCTGACCGAAAATTAGGTCAGAAGTGTGTGCGCGAGCCTCGTGCGAAGCTTCCTGCCCGACAATTAGATCAGAAGTCCTTGTTGAGTTTTGGCTCCGTACGTGTGTGCCCTTTGGTTCCCCCTCCCCAAATTACATACTGGCTCTTGAAATTACTCCTTCCCCCGCCATTTGTGCTCTGATTGGCTTAAACCTATGGCGTCGTAGCTAATACTTCACCAATCAGATGTCACGATTTCCTAAAACTTTCCGTAACTTGGACTTTTTCCCTCTCACTCTATCTCCAGGCGTGTGCACTTATGCAATAGACGTTTTCATAACACTCCTTTCAACAAACAAAGTTAATAAATGGGCCTGTACTTCCCAGTCGGGGGTTCACCTGCGGGGAATTTTCCGCTCCGAAAACAGTGAGGCATTCATAAGAAGGGGGGCCTCGTGGACGCGCAGCTGAGGGGCATAAATCCCTTTAGGGACGGGCGATTTCGGAGGGGGCCCTTTCAGCGGCGGTCGCGGTGGGCGGTGGCGGGCGCCGGCGTGTCCTGGCACGCAGTTCTCTGGTTCACAAATACTTTTCCTCTGGTACATCATGATAAAAATAATAATAATAAGATCGTGCCGCCACATCAGCCTTCCCCTCCAAATAGAGAGAAACAGCGTGTCTTTTAATTACCTGTAATTAAGACAAGATTTTTTCTCTCGTCATGCAAAAAATAGTGGTGGCACGAAGAAAATCAGTTTAAGATAAATTATGAATTTTAATTAAATAAAAAAACTAACTAATCTTGTCTAGTACCTTCTCTCACAAAACCCGTTATATTATACTACGAAGGCTATGAGCTAACGTTAATTAAACTAATCTACGGCTGAAATAGTACATAGTTCGCAAACTATCCCGGAAGAGCATAGGGTACTAACGAATTATGGTCAGAGATAAGAAAAAATGCCGCTGATTCATTCATTCTTTAAATGGTCTCAAATTGAAAAAATTAAACTTTCCTAGAATTTCGTCAAGATTTTGCGGTGCCTCATTTTCTGGAATGGTAACTTCATTTATCCTCCGAGCGTCCAAACATATCCTGACCCCTCCGTCCTTCTTTTTAACGACAACAATAGGATTCAAATAGGCCGTCACTGACCTCTCGATGATGCCTTCAGCAATCATGTTCTTAATTGTATGATCCACCTCCTCCCTTAAAGATTGTGGAATGGGATAATTTCTCAGTTTGAACGGCGAGTCGTCGGTAACACTGATTCGAAAATAAAAATCTTTAACTGGATGAATGGGGCGCCTGAAAACATCTACATAACTTAGTAGCACTTTCTGCAGCTGGGAGCGTTCATAACAATTCAATAATTCACATTTCTGCACATATTGGCAGAGAACCCCGTTCACATCATTCCCCCCACCCCCCAAGTCCCAGGATACGCATGAAATGCTAAGATCCATCCTGTCTTCCCCATCATCTCCAATAACAATTTCTTTACCGTCACCGAAACTCACAATATCTTTTGAAAAATCTACAATTCCACCGTTTTCTCTTAAAAAATCAACTCCTAAGATAATATCATGGTTAAGATCATCAATCACTAAGCAAGGCACATCAAACAAAATTTCCCTAATCCTAATCGAAATCAAAGCCTGCATGGAAATCGGCTTGCTACGTCTTTTTCCTATCCCTACAACATAACATCTGGCCGTGGGAAGAGTCGGTACAGGAATACGCTCGCTTATAAGTCGGGAATATAATTTCTTTGACACTGCGCTAATCTCACTTCCAGTATCAATTAAGGCATGGACGCAAATATTTCCGATGAGGAACTCAAGAACAGGGCATTTTCTCGCACGTTCTTTGACAGTTGTATTTTCATCATCATTAAGGTCGAAGAAGGCATAGTTTACCGATACGACTTCGAAAAAAGGTATCTCTGAACAAATTCGTCCGTAGCCCAGATACCTAGACAGCTCAGACGGATTCAGTTTGTCGAACTCGGCCCAGACGAATTTTGCTGTCTGTTCCTTTCATTTGAATTTCCCTGATTCTCATGTGAATTGGGTGGTGGACGTCGATCGTTCGCGCCATTTCCTTGATTTCTATTATCACGGTGACACGGCGGTCTGCCTTGATTGTAATCTCTACCGCGGTTCTCATCATGATAACTGTTACGCGTCCTATCGAATTGCGCAAGCAATTCCTGAAAACGGTCCAAGTCGTGACATCCCACGCTATTAATAAGATTCTGAACATAAGTGGGGAAATGGGCGGTTAGCAGCCATATTACTTTGCGATCATTCGCCCGCGGATCACACAACTTAATAGCGGAGATTTTCTCCATGGCATAGTCTAGATATGACTGGCCTTTTCGGTTGTCCCAGCGTGATTCAAGAATATCACGTTCAAATTCGTACCTCCTCTGTTCTCCCCAATAACGATTCAAAAATTTCGTACGAAATTCCTCGTAATTTTGTGGAAAAGGGGTCAAAGCTGTTAACCAGTGGGCCGCATTTCCACGCAAAAGTTTCTGCATAAATTTTGTCTTCAGGTGGGAAGGTACTGCATTCGTGAGGTTCATATAATTTTCCGCCCTATCTAGGAAAACCCTGGGATTTTCTTCGTGTTTTCCCGAAAATTGTAAGCTTTGGGGTGGCGCCCACGAGAAACGGAGGCCTGATCCACTCGAAGTCGGTGTGGGATTGTTTTCTCGCTCTTTCTCAATTTCCCCTTTAACTAGCTCAACCACACTACGATCTATTTCTTCTTTCAGTTTCTTTTCCCTTTCCCTGATGTTATCCTCACTTACACTCCCTATCTGAACGAATCTGTCGTTTATTTGGGAAACTTCGGTGTGGAGTTTCTGCCCTATTTTATTAAGTTTTTCGCCCATCTCCTGTTTGACATCAGTAATATTTTTATTGACTGATTCATAACATGCTTGCAATTTCCCATCAGAAGCTTGCAATTTTGCGTTAATCTCTGTCTTCAGGATTTTAAAATTTTCAGTCGTTTCACCTTTCGAATGTTCTAATTCCTGGCTCAGTTTCTCTACGTTCCCTTCTATTTCACCACACCTTCCATCAACTTGATTTTTTAAAGCTCCCACCTCATAATCAAATTTTTGTTCTAATTTCCCTAATTTTTCTGCTTGGGTTTCTAAACAACTTTCCAAGCGATCAAATCTCTCCTGACATTTATTTTCATGCGTAGTAAGCCTTTCATTTAACCTCTCATCCAATTCCCTTATACTGTTAGATACTCTTTCAATATTTTCGACAATTTGTTCTGACTGTTCCTTGCTTCTCTGATCTAATTTGGAAAACATCTGTTTGGATTGTTCTGACTGTTCCCTGCTTCTCTGATCTAATTCGGAAAACATCTGTTTGGATTGTTCTGACTGTTCTGTTATTATACGCAAGATATCACATAAGGTGGGTCCTTGCGTCAACTGTTCATTGGGACTTTCGCCATCTGCCACGTCGATACCTGATTCGTCGAGCATTTTGGCGTTACGCGGTTTCACTTGTCTCAGTACGCGCACACGGTAACCACACAATACAACACACAGAAAAATAACACTTATAAAGAGAATACCATACAAAATTACGTCCTCAATAGCCCACAAGTTATTAAGTTCACGGCAACGTCCTTCCATCCATCATTAAATTAGAAAATTAAATGAATCGAAAAATTTAGAAAATTTGTAATTTTGGCATGAGAAATCTCAAGGCGCTTATCTGGGATATGAAAGTTCACTAAATCGAGCCCCACGGCGGGAACGCCAATTGTTACGACGCCGCTTCCTTGGTCTGGATGTGATTGACGCCGGCCCGGGTGTAGCTCAATCGATCAATTGGATGATGGAAGGAAGTTGTGAGAATGGTCTTAATTAAATTGAAGTTGTGCTAGATAAATAACTGTGGGCTTTATTTCTGACAGGTGTCAGAGAAGTTACATTGAGATTTTGAAGTTGAATTGGTCCTGCCTAATGAGCTCATAAAAAAAATAAGATTAAATTGAATAAAATTAATTTACAAAGGGAGTCCTTATTCCTAATTACAAGAGCCACTGCGCGGCAACGCTTACATGCGAGAAGTTTTGTAATTAATTTTTTTTCTTATATGAAAGTTCAAAACGCTTGAAGAGCAACCCGTGCATAGTTTTACTTGGCCTGGTGGCGAGAGAAACCAGCGCTCCAGCGGCGGGATTCCCTCGGGTCGGTGACCTCAACAGCTGGCGGCGGCAGTTTTGGCGGCCGGGACCGCGGCAGCGACGGTCGCAGGATGGACGGCGTCAGGCCGCGTCTGCTAGAGGAAGCCCGTATTGTCGGGGCCGTCTCCACCTCTTGATGACGATTAGCGGCGACTCCGCATCAGGTATCGGTTGGCAGCGGCACCGTAAGATGACGAAATAATCATGGGCCGTTTTGCGCACCGTGGCGCGATGATCGCGCATCAAAACACCGACAATCTCGGCGGAACAGCCTGAAGCCTAAATAGCACTCTTCACTATGCGCGAACCTCGTGAGAAGCCCCCTGACCGAAAATTAGGTCAGAAGTGTGTGCGCGAGCCTCGTGC
Organism: Teleogryllus occipitalis; assembly: GCA_011170035.1. Taxonomy (NCBI): domain Eukaryota; kingdom Metazoa; phylum Arthropoda; class Insecta; order Orthoptera; family Gryllidae; genus Teleogryllus; species Teleogryllus occipitalis. The sequence continues at coordinate 347 of BLKR01005124.1, read as the reverse complement.
GAAGCTTCCTGCCCGACAATTAGATCAGAAGTCCTTGTTGAGTTTTGGCTCCGTACGTGTGTGCCCTTTGGTTCCCCCTCCCCAAATTACATACTGGCTCTTGAAATTACTCCTTCCCCCGCCATTTGTGCTCTAATTGGCTTAAACCTATGGCGTCGTAGCTAATACTTCACCAATCAGATGTCACGATTTCCTAAAACTTTCCGTAACTTGGACTTTTTCCCTCTCACTCTATCTCCAGGCGTGTGCACTTATGCAATAGACGTTTTCATAACACTCCTTTCAACAAACAAAGTTAATAAATGGGCCTGTACTTCCCAGTCGGGGTTCACCTGCGGGGAATTTTC